>CAKAOH010039376.1:0-48602 GCA_916701665.1 Sebastiscus tertius | reverse complement strand
TTTGTGAGTCATTTTCTGATGCCTGAAGGCCACTAATGGTTGAAACCTTGAACTGTACCGCCTCCTCAATGACCCCGGAAAGATTCTTAAACTATCGGGGTCTGAGGAACGATGTTATGGTCAGATCAATGCAAATTAAAGTGCTGGCTGTGTGACTATAGGCAGATTGAGACAATAGACACACGGACTTCACAGTTGTTTAGTTTCTTTTTGTGATCATTTTGAGTCTCTTTGTCGTTGTTTGGTGTCTCTGTAGTCATTTTAAGTCTCTTTGTAGTTGTTTTGAGTCTCTTTGTAGTCATTTTGAGTCTCTTTGTAGTCATTTTAAGTCTCTTTGTAGTTGTTTTGAGTCTCTTTGTAGTCATTTTGAGTCTCTTTGTAGTTGTTTTGAGTCTCTTTGTAGTCATTTTGAGTCTCTTTGTAGTTGTTTTGAGTCTCTTTGTAGTCATTTTAAGTCTCTTTGTAGTTGTTTTGAGTCTCTTTGTAGTCATTTTGAGTCTCTTTGTAGTTGTTTTGAGTCTCTTTGTAGTCATTTTGAGTCTCTTTGTAGTTGTTTTGAGTCTCTTTGTAGTCATTTTAAGTCTCTTTGTAGTTGTTTTGAGTCTCTTTGTAGTCATTTTGAGTCTCTTTGTAGTTGTTTTGAGTCTCTTTGTAGTCATTTTGAGTCTCTTTGTAGTTGTTTTGAGTCTCTTTGTAGTCATTTTAAGTCTCTTTGTAGTTGTTTTGAGTCTCTTTGTAGTCATTTTGAGTCTCTTTGTAGTTGTTTTGAGTCTCTTTGTAGTCATTTTGAGTCTCTTTGTAGTTGTTTTGAGTCTCTTTGTAGTCATTTTAAGTCTCTTTGTAGTTGTTTTGAGTCTCTTTGTAGTCATTTTGAGTCTCTTTGTAGTTGTTTTGAGTCTCTTTGTAGTCATTTTGAGTCTCTTTGTAGTTGTTTTGAGTCTCTTTGTAGTCATTTTAAGTCTCTTTGTAGTTGTTTTGAGTCTCTTTGTAGTCATTTTGAGTCTCTTTGTAGTTGTTTTGAGTCTCTTTGTAGTCATTTTGAGTCTCTTTGTAGTTGTTTTGAGTCTCTTTGTAGTCATTTTAAGTCTCTTTGTAGTTGTTTTGAGTCTCTTTGTAGTCATTTTGAGTCTCTTTGTAGTTGTTTTGAGTCTCTTTGTAGTCATTTTGAGTCTCTTTGTAGTTGTTTTGAGTCTCTTTGTAGTCATTTTAAGTCTCTTTGTAGTTGTTTTGAGTCTCTTTGTAGTCATTTTGAGTCTCTTTGTAGTTGTTTTGAGTCTCTTTGTAGTCATTTTGAGTCTCTTTGTAGTTGTTTTGAGTCTCTTTGTAGTCATTTTGAGTCTCTTCGTAGTCATTTAGAGTCTGTTCGTAGTCATTTAGAGTATCTTTGTAGTTGTTTTGCGTCTCTGGGGTCATTTAGACTCTCTTTGTAGTTCTTTTGTGTCTCTGTGGTCATTTTGAATATTTTTAGAGTCATTTTTAGAGTCTGTGTAGTCATTTTGAGTCTCTTTGTGGTCATTTTGAGTCTCTTTGTAGTTCTTTTGCCCCTTTTCATAGTCATTGTAAGTCTCTTTGTGGTCAATTTGGGTCTTTTCATAGTCATTGTCAGTCACTTTGTGGTCATTTTGAGTCTCTTCGTCGTCATTTTACGTTTCTTTGTGGTCAATTAGAGTCTCTTCCAAGTTGGTGCGTGTCTACTTGAGTGGCATTGCGTAGGTGAAGGCCAGGAGTGGCCCCGGACACTTTGGGTCCCTGTAATCCATCCGTGGCTGTGACTACGAGTGCATTGCATTACCTATGCAAATCTACTTTGACTTTGATAACCCTGGGATGAGCACATATCAAAGCTGAGAGAGGTCAAGACCTCCAGTTTGAAACATGTTTCTTCTCCTCTGGTTGCTCTGTAGAATTGGAAGCTGCAATAAGAGAAAGCTAACACTGTTCCATGTTACAGCATATTTTACTGCATGATTAATTACTTGTTGGTCATAAAAACATGTCTACTCAGACATACGATGTCAGCGTGAAGCTGGTTTAATTGGGATGCTTTTGACCTGTGTGCCCAGTGGTGTGTAATGATGCATGGAGAAGAGAGAACCTGCATATTTCATGTGTACAGTACTACAGGGAACAGCCTGTGCAAACATGCTACGACCACATTATTTTTTTAATTGAGTAATGAAGCAAACGCCTCACACAATTCAGTTCGAAGCCACAAAACAGCAGTGCCAGTTATACGGCCATGACTTTGTTGTGAAATCATTTTTATTCACTAAATAAAAACCATATACTGACTCGTTGGATCCAGCTCAAAAAGTGCACACTGAAATTTATGCGTTGCACAAAACCGAATGTGCTGAAATACACCGAATGTACAATTATGGGTGTGATCCTGCTATTGAGCTGCAGCCACACAATCCCGCTTGTCTCTTAAAAATCTCTGTGCCTGGTTTATTTCTCTTCATCTCCTGCTTTGGAAGGCAAAATCAATACGGCATGATGGCTTTCACCTGACTTTCATCTCATCAGTGACAAAGACAAAATGTCCTTATTGTGTATATTCTGTGCACATATGTAACAATAACTCAAACCTGGAGCATCATGTGAAGGCAAGTCATAGCAGCATCTCTCCATACAGTACATATATGTGTAACATCGAGTTGTTTCATCGATCAATTTCATACCCTACTCTGCCTCCAAGCAAATTGGTTTCTGGTGTGATTTGTACATGTGTTTTCTTAACCATGCCTTTTTTGGTGGGCTGCCAAAGTTAACGCGATAATAATGTGTTAACTCAAATTTGTTTTGATACCACTTACTTGTGACTTTTAGGTTATAGAGGGCTCAGTTTTAAAGCTAGAGTGAAGATACTTGCATCATATGTAACTAGAAAACCTAATGAATCCATTGGTATCCAATTGTGTCATACTAGCTTGTTGTAAATAACGCTCCAAAGTTATGCTAAATTTTGGCGAGGAAAAGCCCTTTTCAAAGGAGTCCCTCAACCTTTGACCTCAAGATATGATGTGAATGTAAATGGGTTCTTTGGGTACCCACAAGTCTCCCCTTTACAGATATACCCACTTTATGATAATCATATGCAGTTTTCGGGCAAGTCATAGTCAAGTCAGCACATTGACAGCTGTTGTTGCCTGTTGGGCTATATTTTTTATGCTAAATGTAGTACCTGTGAGGGTTTCTGAACAATATCTGTCATTGTTTTGTGTTGTTAATTGATTTCCAATAATAAATATACACATACATTTGCATAAAGCAGCAAATTTGTCCACTGCCATGTTGATAAGAGTATTAAATACTTGACAAATCTCCCTTTAAAATACATTTTGAACAGATAAAAAAAAAAGATGTGATTAATTTGCGTTTAAATATTATTTTTTTCTTTCCTTTTTTTTTGGAAGGAGGGTTGCTATAGAGTTTAGAAAAACTGTGTTTGTGTTAAGTAATACATATCACAGCAAAGGGACATATCCACAGGAAAAGGTGATATTAGCAATAAACATTCTGCTTGCGTGTTTCTTAAGGTAGAGAGTAAAGATGGTGGATTAGCAATCATACCAAACAATCTCTCCTCTATGCGGGAGCGAAAAGGGTCCTGCGATTTCAGTATAATAGTCACCTCTTTCGATCACAATGTCGCTTAAGCTTCCTGTTATTTGTGATTGCGACCTCAGCTTGAATAAGCAAAGGCTTAGATTAGATGTGCAATTATGTTTCCATCATCTCAGACAAATCCCAATGATTTGCCCTAAAAAAATGGTGTTGCTACTGTTACATACCGTCATTATGCTCTATTTAAGGCTATCGCTGTTCTTTACACTCTGTGAGCAGTAAAATGTCTCTCTCCACAACACAATCGGAAAAGAAATGCACCAGTCCTTATACTTTACTTCACTGGTTAATTTCAGAAGTGATTTCAGGATCTTAGTCTTTGCTTTCAAAGCTCAGAATGAGCCTGGTTACATTTCAGATGTTGTGCCTGCACACGCCTCTGAACATAATCCAGGAAGTGATTATGTTTGTCACCATAACGTAATTGGGGAAAACAATTTAGTAGGCTACTGTAACTTTTTGGAGACAGGGTTGCCAAATGTGCTGGTTTACTGCCAAAGTCAGTTTCTGATGTTTGTCTGACATGACATGACAGCTTGTGCCCTGAAAAAGTAATAAATCAGGTCATTTTGTTTTTTGTTCAGTGAGGGAAAACTTTCCATACAACAAGTTAGGAAATATGATTATTAACAAGAAAATGATTTTCTCTTGTGGGCATTTCCACAAGGGGGTTGGATGTCAGAGGTCAAGGTCAGCATCAGGAAACAGCACCAGAGGGGTTGGTGGAAAATCTGTGTTTTACCCAGGTGGCAACCTTCGAGTCTGAAAAGTGAAGCCAATGCTGAAGTGTCTTAAACTTGCTTTCTTTCTAACAGCCAGCAGGGGGCGACTCCTCTGGTTGCAAAAAGAAGTCTGATTGTATAGAAGTCTATGAGAAAATGAACCTACTTCTCACGTCATTTATTACCTCAGTATACATTGTAAACATGAGTTTATGGCCTCAATTGCTAGTTTCAAGTCTTCTTCAATACAGCATGATGTTCATTTGGTAAATTATGGTCCCATTTAGAGTCAAATAGACCACAAAGCAGGGGATGCTTTAGGACGTGGCCACCTTGTGATTGACAAGTCGCTACCACAGCGTTGTCCGGTCTGGTAGTTGTCCGTGTTTTCGTCTTAGAACTTTAACCCTTTCACAGTGCGTTCGGTTGCACTTAGCTCCACCCTCTCGTGTTACTTCTGGTTGCAAAAAACCAAGATGGCAACAAGCAAAATGTCAAACTCAAGGCTTCAAAATAGCAGTCCACAAACCAATGGGTGACATCACAGTGACTACGTCTACTTCTTATATACAGTCTTTTGTTTTAACCAAAGGCATTTCAGCAGAATGAGCTTCTAAACACTCAAAATCATTTCTCTAATTTCAGTTTTTACTTAAGAAAAAGTTCTACTTTTTGTGAAATGCGCTTATTTGCTTTCTTGCCGTGAGTTACATGAGAAGATTGACATCATCTATACAGTAAACATCAAGCTGCCGCCAGCAGATGGTCAGCTTAGAAATAGTTTGGCACTTAACTCCCCTTTACAAACCACAATGTGTCATATTTACTTTTTGGTTTTTGTATGGATTAAACAAAGGAGGTATAGCGTGTGAATTAGTGAGCTGTAAAGGCACTGTGTTACCTATGGACAGAGTCAAGCCAGCCTCTGTTTCCAGGCTTTATGCTGAGCTAAGCTAACTGGCAGCTGGCTCCATCTACATGTTGTACAGATATGAGAGTGGTATCAGTCCATTCATTTTACTCTCTGCAAGAAAGCGAATATGCATATTTCCCAAAATGTTGAACTATTTCTTTTTGTTAAAATAATCATAAAATATGTCCAACCTTGAGGACTTTTCACCACTTATCCAGCATGCTTTGTTCTATGAATGGTTTACCAGATTTAAGGATTAAACATTTTTAACATTCTGCAAACTATTGCTCTTTAGCAGCAAGAGGTAATTCAAAAGATGTTCAAACTACAGCAACGACCGTGGAGTTGTTTTCAAGGTTTGAGTGGAAGCATGCTGTTTATTTGAATCAGGTATTGCAAAGCTAAGTGTGATATTTACAATTGGATTTATTCAGTTAAAATTCATGCATGAAAACAAAATTAAAAGGAAAGATGTAAAATATTAATTTCCAGCTTGCTGGCTCAGTTTTGAACAGGATGGAGACTGTAATGGCCTTCACTGTGGTCTGGATATTGTAGGATGGCTGCAGCTTTCAGCCCCCACTAGAATTAACAGTTCAATTATTTTGATTGTCTATGAAGCGACCTTGGTCCATAATATGTGTGTGGAAAATGCATAGAGGCTATAAGCACTGTAGAAGTCTCAGGTCATGGCACTGGCATTCTTGCTGTACGAGAATAACAAACTGGTGAAGCTGCCTTTAGTTTTTATGCATCTCGTTGTAGCCTTCCCAAAGCCTTGAGATGCCACTCACCTTTTACTGTCACCTTTCAATAAGTCTGTTAGAATCTCTTATTGAATATATACAGTATGTGCATGGTGTCCCTTCCACTTGTGGTTATAAATGCATCCTTTTTCCCTTCTTTCTGTCATTTTTCATTTCATGAAAAACCCTTTGAGTATTCACCACTGTATATATTGTATGTGCTACATGGAGATGCTTTGACAATGCCATTGTCAGCCCTGCAAAATGCAACATATTTTTATTTTTTATTTTTCAGTAGCACAATATGAAGAGCATGTCTAATCTAAATCCATCTTGAAGCTGCAGGCGTGCTGTGTATACTTCACCATATACAGTATATGTACACAATATTTCCAACATATTGATTACAGATGCCATCTTTAAACTTGTACAGTAGAGCTACACTAAACAATCACTCAACATCACATGCCAAGGCCAAATGCTACATTTTTGGGTGCAGAAAACTGATGGTTTAACAGAAGTGTGATGAGGAATCCATTACTGTCAGGATGCCACAGCCATCCCCCAGCAGACGGAGAGGACTGTGACTTCACCTCTACGTTTTTTAAAGCTTTGTAATAATATCTTTGCTCTGGAATTTCACAGCAATTCATACACTTACATAACTCAAGCAACACTTACACAAGGGTGTGACCACAGAGGCTTAAATGCTGAATAATCCCTACTGATCAAGCCCCTCAGATGAACTCAAAGTTTTCACAAACACATCTTTGGAGACATGACGCCGTGTGAGTCAGCAGAACCTGCATTTCGTTTAGATTTAGATTTTTCTGAAGAGGCTATCTAACTAGACTAGAATACAAATAAGGAAGCTGATCTAGCTGTCTCATAGACTGTATATAAGAAGTGGACGTAGTCATCGTGATGTCACCCATTGGTTTGTGAACTGCCGTTTTGAAGCCTCGAGTTCGGCATTTTGGTCATTGCCATCTTTGTTTTGATCGTTGCCGTCTTGGTTTTGTCCGTTGCCATCTTGGTTTTTGGCCGTTGCGATCTTTGGTTTGCCCATTGCCATCTTGGTTTTGGGCCGTTTCCATCTTTGTTTTGCCTGTTGCCATCTTGCCATCTTTGTTTTTGCCCGTTGCCATCTTTGTTTTTGGCCTTCACCATCTTGGCTGTTTGCAATCAGAAGTGTCACGAGAGGGTGGAGCTAAGTACAACCAAACGCTTATTAAGACATTTTTAGGCAACCAAAATGTTACAATCAATTTTCATGAACTGAAAACACACTGTCAAAGGGTTAAAGTTGTAAGACGAAAACACGGACAACTCCCAGACCGGACAACGCCGTGGTAGCGACCTGTCAATCACAAGGTAGCCACGCCCTAAAGCATCCCCTGCTTTATGGTCTATTTGACTCTAAATGGGACCATAATTTACTAAATGAACATCATGCTGTATTGAAGAAGAACTAGCGACTGAGACCATAAACTCATGTTTACAATGTTTACTGAGGTAATAAATCAAGTGAGAAGTTGGCTCATTTTCTCATAGACTTCTATACAATCAGACTTCTTTTTGCAACCAGAGGAGTCGCCTCCTGCTGGCTATTAGAAATAATGCAAGTTTAAGGTTCAGCATTGGCTTCACTATTCAGACCCAGAGTTGCCCACTGAGCTGTCTCCATTAGCCTATAACGTGACAGTAATCAGTAATGTTGATGTCGACGAGCTGATTGAATTCATACCACCTCCTCTTTGTGGTTGCCTTATAAGCTTAAAATAACTAGGCTTACATATTTGGACAAAACTGTGATTTTTCACATAATTTCTGTGAATAAAAGATGAATGTCCTGTAACTGCATAAAAAGGAGCTAATCACAAATTTATCATTGAAAGCCATCTGTTTCCTGTCCATGTCTCATTAATCTGCTTGATGATCTGACTGAAATGGCCATATTGACCTAATGAGTTATCGTTTTGATTGTGCGTCCACTGCTCATTAGATCGCATGGTCCAAATTTGAAATAATTATTTCAATGTATCCTCAACATTATATCCTTACAAGGCCTCTTCTATTCTCTTAAATAATCCATGTTAAAAATAAATAAAAATGAAGATGACAGAAGGGAACTGGATCAAACAAAAGGTGTTGGGTAGATTATCCCCACATATATTCAAATCTACTTTATCTTTTCCGACTATTATTGATTCTTCCCTGCCTCATTGGGTGATAATGAAAAAAAGAAGTCCTTTATACGTTGGAAAATGGGAGTCTTGAAAAAGAGTAATTACCTAGTGATGTCAAATTTAATGTCATTGCTTCAGTGGGAGCTATTCTCCTTCGTAGGGAGCATTATCTCTCCTTCCCATTCATCATTGTGTGTCTGAGTCACGTTGTCTGTTGTTTGTCTCATCACCACTCCTTAGGCTAAAGCAACTTTGAGTTCTTGAAAAACGCTATACAAATTGAATTTATTATTATTATTATTATTATCAGCAATTTTGTATTGAGAGAAAATTTTGTATTAAAGTATGTGTTATTGTCACAAAATTAAATTGATATATTAATTATGTAGGATTATACATATACATAAGTGCAAAAGACTCAGAACCTTGAAAAGTGAGTCAGTAAAGAGCTTCTCCTGTTGCTTACCTAATGTGTCTCTGGAGAGGTTTTGCTAATTACATTTTTGAAAATGCCAATATTCTTCATGTTTGCGTGAGTTTTATTGAATATCTGCTATATTTCTCTAAAAAAAAAAAAAAAAGAAGAAGTTATTTAATATTAAGTGAATTCCTCCTCCCTACTCTGCCATTCCTTACAAAAACAAACAGTTTTGTAGAGGCTTTTTCATGTCTTTCCGCAGCCAGTCTGAGTCCCTAGAGCCGCTGGTGCATAAACGGGCAAAAGAAAGCTGAGAGCTGCATGCAGACCGAACACTCGCACTTTCTCTCTCTCTCTCTCTCTCTCTCTCTCTCTCTCTCTCTCTCTTTCTCCATTGCAGAGTTCCACAGTCATTATGCCACACTCCAGGGAGTCTCGTTAAAAACATTCTGGAGATGCAAACTTTCATTCCATTTGCAAGTTATCAGAGCAGTTTGTCACAGCCAAAGTGTTGTGATGTAGCTTTGGTGTTCCCACGAGGGCTCTGTCAAAGTGCCCACCCCTTCCCTTTCACGTCTTGCACAGCTCTGACTGAATGCACTTACTGTACCCACCAGCAGTGGCCTGTTTAGCCGTGATGACAATGATTAGATGTATGAATAATCAGTGGAAACTCTTGAATAAGCAGCTGGAGAAGGTGAGATAGTGATAATGAGTGCTCTTCAAGACTCCTTTTAAGAGATTTTTTCCTGTGGATATGGAGCCAGAGACTAGCACGTACCCGGTAAACAGCAGCCCTTGAGTAAATCATTCTTTATCAATGTAGGCCATCCATCCCTTTGCTCCCAGTCGTTTGTACACAGCTATGAGACCTGGGCCACTGGAGAGGGAAAAGGACAAGCCAGGAAAGTAATGATGTTTGTGATGAGCCCCAGTGTTGACTCAAGTCTAGCTGCTAAATCCCCCAGACTCTCACAGCCAGGCCATTACACACACTCAGTGTGGTCCCCATAATCCGGCAGAGGGGCTTTAAGGGGGGCGAAGATGCTCTTATTTCAGGCTGTTGTGACCGCCAGATCAATGAACCCTGTCTGCACAACTTGCACGTTTCATCCTTTCAATTATAACTCATCCAATGTTGTAGTGCACACCTTTATGATTCAGCTGTGTGCTGTCTTGTTTTTTTAATTAAAGGATAGTGAAGCCATTTTCTTGCTGCATCTCTGGCTTCAACCCCTCAGTTGGATGACCTTTTGGAGGAGCACAATAGCCACAGTTGGGTCTTTTGAAATTATCTTCTACTCACTGTTCAGATTCCTGTTGATTAAAGGAACAGTGTGTAGGATCTGGCGGTATCTAGCGGTGAGGTTGTAGATTTAGGATTGCTACAGTAGCCGATGCAAAAACTCGAATGGCCTTCTCTAGAACCAGTTGTTAGAGTAGAGTGCTTAGAGTGTGTGTGTACTGGGAAGTGAGTGGTGAAGCAAGAGAGAGAGAGAGCAGCGGCGACGACGGGAGCGAGTAACGTTATTGACTCCGGCCCAAGCAGGAAAAGTTAACAGAGTTTGGTTTGTCCGTTCTGGGCTAACATGGTGGCGCACTCCGTAGAGAGGACCTGCTCCCTATGTAGATATAAACGGCTCATTCTACGCTAACGAAAACACAACAATTCTTATTATTAGGTGATACACACTAATGAAAATATACTTATTAATATTATATTCCATTTCTGCCAATAGATCCCCTTAAATGTTACACACTGCTCCTTTAAAAGAAACATATATCTGACGTTACTGGGTCCAGCAGACAGGTTTTTGAGGCAGAAAAAAGTGAAATCCAAATAGAAAAGTAGTAATAAAGTCACGATTATCTGAGTTGAGGTATTCAGGTGGTTGAAATTGGTAGTAGTAGCCTTTTCGGTGTATTACAACACACCCACTCTTGTAGCAGCTGCACCTATATGTCTCTGGCCTTGTGCCCTCTTTACCCAACACAATAAATGTGTTGTTAACAAGTTGCTTTCCTGTCTGGCTCCATCCAGTTTGGCATAACGGATGGGATTCTAACTCACTCTCTGTGGAAAGGTTTGATTAGAATTTATCCTGCCAGCATTGTCTGCCAAACCAACAAATGTGAAAACTACATGGATGAACTAAAAAACACCCACTTGTGCACTATCCACTGTACTGCCTGTACACTAGATACTGTTATTTGGGCATTTTTTCAGCTGCGCGATGTGGAGAAAATCAAATATCATGATATATTTTACCAAATACATCAATATCAATATTGTGACAATATTTTAGGGTTGACTCTTGGTGCTTTCACAAAGAGATAATTGATACATAATCATCAGTAATGTGGATATAATGACTAAGTGGGTAATGGCAAATAATAGAACAGCTACAACAAACTGGTATCACTTTACTGTAATGCAGCATCTAAAACCAGGAGAAGACAAAACTCATGCCCTATTATGATATCCAAAATCTAAGATTATATCTAGTCTCATATAATTATATCAATATAATAGCATTTATTATGATTATTACCTTCATAAAGGTACTGACTTAACTGTACAATCATTTGTGCAATACTGTCATTAATACTGCATTTATACTGTACATTCAAGAAATGTTCTTATTCATTTTTAATTCATACCATTCTGGCATTTATATTTAACACAATTAATAAAACCCACTTCTCAGCATTTTGCAATCATTTATAAGCATTTTGTATTTACTTTTTTTATATATTGCATGTCTTAATGCAAATATTTGTATATATTTCATATTTTTTATGTTCTCATTTTCTTATTTTGAATTTTAGTACTTATATTTCTTTACATATATTTATATTGTAGCATTATACATACAGATTTACATGTTACTGACGCCTTTATTTCAATTTTCTTACATTTCTTATACTTATACAAGAGCAACTGTAACACCCTAATTTCAATAAAGTATTTCTGATTCAGATTTTCACAAAGTAAAACCATAACAAATTATGTCCGAGGCCAATAAAAGCCAGAGATTAAGGGTATTATAGAGACCGTACTTTCAGTCAGGCAGTAGCCACGGTCTAAACGGTTCAAACCTAGTTGTCATCTTTAATTAAGCTGCTTCTGAAACAGGAGTATGATGAATAACCTTGAGGCCACAGCATTAAAAAGGCAGCTGTGAGCAACCTGCCTCCAGGAGACAAAGCTGCTGAGGGTAGCAGTGTTACCTCCAGGGACAAAGACCAACACTAGCTGACAGACAACCGCGGCTGTCAGCCTGTAACCCAAAAAAAAACTCCTCTGCCCTCTTGGTTTTAAGAGCTTAGCGGCTACTTCCTGTCACAGAGGTGCTCAGTTGTCCATAATATGACTACATTGAGTCGGGAGGCTGCACTGCTTTAGGATGTTGGGCAGAAGTTGATCCGAGGACAAATTGGCAGCATTTAGTGAGTCAACATGTTGATCCTCATTTCCATATTTCACCTGGGTGCTAAGCCCGGCATTAGAGTGGTCTTTCATAAATACAAAAGCAGCAGAGCGGAAAAAAACACTGGCCTGCGACAAAATGCTGTTTGAAATGCAAAGCAAACAGATATCGCTTACAATTTGCCCAAAACAAAATACAGTGCATCTTTTGTGCTCAGCACATCATGGCATGGTCGGAGGCGGGTGGTGTTTTTTTTTTTTTTTTTGTCGGAAAGCAGAGTAATTATCTCAAGTCTTTCTCTTCTCATTCAAACGAACCATTGCCCCGTCTCCCTCTGTTTTCTGACAGCATTATTCAGATGAGTTGTGCATTGCAGTCGGAGTCGTGTTTACTGACCAAAGCCGCAGTGTGAAATCCAGAATAATTGCTCTCAACAAACTCCCCTGGCATTCCCTGGCACATTGTGCTGGGCTGTTCAGTTCAAGCAGGAAGTCCAACCGAGACACCATTTTTCCAAAAATAAAACAAGTTCTGTTCTCCTATTTTTCTGTGACACATTTCACATCATTGAAAAAGATTATTACAAAAATAAAACAATTTTTCTTTTTGTTATGAATGCTGCAGGATAATGAGATAAAAACACGTATAAAAAGTCACCGAAGGGGATGCAGACACCTATGGCCTCCCTTTCACTAAAGAGACAAGTCTGTCTCGCTCAGTATGTTCAGAGCCACCAATTCTCACACCCTGTGAAAAAGACAAGCCTTGGGATAGCTACTGTATATACAGCAGTATATGTAATTGCTTAAAAATGGGAGCAGAACAAACAGATGTGTCAGGGGCACAGTGTGCACATGCAGCTCATTATACCAGAGCTTTCCTCAGTACGCGGCGATGCTCGGTGGCTGTACAAAATGACATGCAAGGAGGAGCTCTCTGTGTGAGGTGTGAAGTGAGGCAGCGCTGGTAACAAGCAGATAACAGTCCCACCAAAATGCTATTGCCAGTGGAAAGGGGATGAGGAGCATCATTGCCATTCAGCGCTGCACACTCTCAAGTGTGTGCACGCTCTCACACCCAAATCTCAAAAGCAGCCGCGTTTTTTCCCCCCTTTTCCCTGCACGTCACTCTGCCAAATTGTTTCATGTTCTTTAGAGTGACTAAATAAAACCAAAAGGCAAACAGATCCTCCTGGGACAGAGAGGCAGAGAAAACACTGGTGTCGGATACTTTGTAGTTCTGCTTGTGTCTAATACTTTCTAGTCTGGTTTTCTTCAAAATGGCTTTTTCTATTTGAGCTTGACTCTTAAACTGTGGAGGGGCTTTAATGGGAGGAGGAGGAGGCATCTCTTAAGGACTTACTGCCATCTGTTGGTACTCAGTGAAACTGATAATCAGTCAATAAAGTGCTCGGCTCCACTGTACAGTATTCCTTTGCAATATGCACGCTGACTTGGATTAGAATATATCACCCAATCTATGTAGCAAGGCCATTTTGAAAAGACACTTGAGGAAATGTGACCAAGGTCTACACAATTCCTATTCAGTCATTCAACTTCCCTTTTATTTACAATGCTTTTACCATAACCACTCCAATGCATTCAAGTCAAGGGTAACTGTGTGATATGATCGCAGGTGCTCAAGTGAATAATTTTCCTCTGGAAGATACAAAAAATGCTCAAGCCATGCATGAATAGATCCTTTCCAGAGGAAGAGATAATGGTCTCAATTCAACACTACCGAATTATAGAATTTTTGCTTGGTTCGTGAAATCAAAACTTTTCTGTTTCCTGACACTTTAAAGGTCTTGTTGATAACATTTTTATGTAGACGAATATTTAAAAAAAGAAAACAATAGACCCACAGAACCTTTAGAAAGTATGACTTTCCTGAAAAAAATGATGATTGTGAATTAATAATTTGATGAATTTTGGCGGCTCCAAAATGAATGTTTTGTTTATCTCTGTGGAAGATATCTGACGTTTGGTTCCCACTTCTAACAAGGCTTGTGAGCCGATAGTAAAACAATGTTGGTATCACGTCGTCAGTTAGTGTCTAAAAGACAGATAAATAGCTGAGATGGATGGTAAGTGCCTGGCAACGACTTGTTGTGAAGTAAATGCAATGGCTAAATGTTATCAGTAGCACCTTTTAATACCACCTGCCACGCATTGAGGTTAAATACGCTGTCAAAATTCTGAATTCGTTTTGTGACACGGCATTGAAATGAGCGGTCTGTTTCTCAGACTTTGTAAAATGACTTGTCGCGATGAACGCGCGTTTTAATAACAACTCAAATCACCATCTCACTCTCACTCTTGCATGCTTGACTGAGCCATAATTACCACTTAACGTGGGATAGAAGTGAGCTGGATGAGCTGGTTGTTTGCACCTCAGCTCACTCATGCCGGGCTGCCTTTCTTCATTACTCGATTAGGTGAAGCTAGAGATCAAACTATCGGAAATTTGGAGGGAAACACGGGCTGGTCTGTGACACAACAGATGGATTTCCCTGAATTTCTGCAAGAGCCTTTCCACACCATTGGCTGTGTATATATTCAGCTAATTTCTTCTAATTGCTCATAATATTTCTATTATGTGTGTTTGCGCTATAATAGTTCTTTGATATGACTGTATGTAAATGTAAATTCAGCAGTAATGAAAACCATTAATTTCCCTTTATTTTAAAAAGTCAAACTGTATGGTAAAGGAAAAGAATACAACAATTGCATGGTTCAAGATGTAGAGAACAATAAAAGTATGGGGCATTGCAGCCATGACCACTGCTGTTGGAAATGGCACATCTCCATCACTTAGAATAATCGAGACAGAATCCAAAAGAAATGGCAAAAAAGTCAAAGTTGTCACAAAATTGGCAGAAATGTAAAATGAGATTACAAAAACAGTTTGCCTTTCAGAGGACCCAGATATCATGGCTACACAGATGGACCTCTGGCAATTAAGAATGAGTTCCATGACTAAATATAATAGCTGTGAAATATGCCTCCAAACTGGCTAATTTTAAAGGGAACCATCTGTCCAAAAAATGTCCCCCTTTGTTACATGGAAGGGGTTTTTCGATCTATTTAGCTAAATGTGGCACTGTGACCGGCTCCTGGAGGAGTAAAAAGAAGAGTACATGTATTGATTCAGACAGAAAACATGATGGAAAGTAAAGAAACATTAAAGCCCTTACAGTACAGTTGAACTAGATATTAGGAGGTAGGGAAGAGAGAAGGAAAAAACAAAATACAGGCAGACTTCTGGAACAAGTCCCTCTACTGCATCTATGTTAAGGTAAAAGTACAAATCAAGATGGTAGTTATAGCTAGAGGTCCTCAGTCCGCCTCCTCTTCCTCAGACTCGGATTCTGGAAAAAAGAAAACATCGGTCAGCACGGTGGTGGAACATGAAAAAAAGGCGCAGAATACACGGGGATAAATCAGTTACATCAATTGTTATTCAGCATAAATGAGATAAAGCACAAACCAATGGCATGTTTTTAGCAACCTATGACTGTGGAAGGTAGGGCTGGGCGATATGGCCAAAAACTTTTATCACGATATAGGTCATTTCATATCTGGATAATGATATATATAATGATATATATGTCATTTCATATCTGGATAACGATATATATCACGATATAGGTCATTTCATATCTGGATAACGATATATATAATGATATATATGTCATTTCATATCTGGATAACGATATATATCACGATATATAGGTCATTTCATATCTCGATAACGATATATATCACGATATATAGGTGATTTCATATCTTGATAACGATATATATCACGATATGTAGGTCATTTCATATCTCGATAACGATATATATCACGATATATAGGTGATTTCATATCTTGATAACGATATATATCACGATATGTAGGTCATTTCATATCTCGATAACGATATATATCACAGTATATAAGTCATTTCATATCTCGATAACGATATAGGTCATTTCCTATCTCGATAGCGATATATATCACGATACAACATGTTCTCTGGTAACTCAATATATAGTCTATATGAAATAACCACATGGTAAAGCCTATTTCTGTATACTCCTGTGTGAATTAAATACTTGACAAATGAGAAGTAGGGTGTTTTCTCAGTTGAAGAACTCGAGTGCAAAATAAACACAACAGTTTTAAGTGAAATTATAGAGAAAAAAAGAAATAAATATAGGCCTAGCCTATATCACAATAGAAACAATATAAACAACATTTTTATTCAATATATATATCATTATATGATATTGCCCAGCCCTAGTGAGAGGTAGAACCAACAACAGCAACTGACAAAGACAGAAAAAAGGAAACCGTGATGTGCTTTACCTTCCTCTGCGTTCTTGAGCCATTCAACAAACTTTTTCATCTGTTCAAGGAAAACGCTCTTTCCTTTGGCAACATGGGCTTCGTTGTACCACTTCAGAATTGCCTCCTCACTCAAGACGTCCGCTATAAAAAGAAACAAACAACAACATTCGATATAAAAAAAAGGAAATGATATTCAACATGACGCCTACAGCGCAAATATTTCCACAGGTGTTTGAAAAACAAATGTTGCCCCGGCAGGTCGATGACAGCAATTTAAGACAAACTTTTTGGCAATAATCTCTGGCCATCTGGCATCATTCACGCATGGCTTCATAGCTTCCCACTATAAAAATAACTTTTTTGTTTTTTTCCCACAAATGTGAGGATGGCAAAAAGGGAGCTTTATGGACACAAATAACATACCTTTGTAAAGCAGCACAACAATTTTCTGGAAGGCCTTCATGAAGTGGATGTTGTCGTAGCAGTACTCCTGGATCTTCAGCAGGAGAGTGAGTTCAGAGAGGCCCTGGGAGGTGAACGCCTTCAACAGTGGGCTGTATTGCTGAGAATGTAAAACAGGGAAAATTAGAGTTATGCAGAGATCTGATTCTGAATTCTTACATTACTTCTACTTTGTCTGTGAAATGGATTTGGCTTAGTAAATCAATTATCTTCTCTGCTTCTTTCAAATCCTACAGCAGCCATCACCATCACAATCTAAGAGTAACATCCGTATGTTTCTTTAGATCTCTCGTTTCCGAGCGCGTTATCATGACTGCCACAGAGAAAGAAGAAGAGCAGAGCTACGGTATATAACAAGAGTTGTCACCTTTAAAAGTTTGATGGCTTGTTCTGTGACCAGCTCCTCCTTCTTGTTCCACTCCACGGAGCTCATTACACTGAACCAAATTAGTCCAATCATTGTCTGCTCGGAGATGTTGTTCTTCTTGATTTCCTCTCGGACGTAGGCGATGATCTGTAAGACCGGAAAGCCCAGAGATGGAACACCACATTATTGGCAAAGCAGGCAAACCGTGGCCGGCATATGCGGAGGCTTATTGCTTATCAAACCCTGCAGAAGTCTGAGGTATGCGAACCCTGGCAGGATACGGAGGCTTGCAGGAGCAGATAAAATGTTGAGGTTGAGTGGATTTCAGCAACTAGTCATTGATTCACTGCGTGCTTTTTCTCCAGCACTCCTCAAGACAAACGGGGGGAGCAGAGGTTAAGAAGAAAAAGCAATCTTAAGTGCTACCCTAAGTGGTGCGATGCACAAAATGGGACTCGGTTAATGTTAAAAAAAAAGCAGCTGAAAAACAAACAAGGCTTACATCTTTGAGGGGGTCCCCGCGTGACATCTGCTCCTCGAGCTCTTTCTGCAGCTCCTTGCGAGCACCCATGGACTGCTGGTTTCTGGCAAAATCTGAAAGCTCCTTCAGTCCGGCGTCTGAGAAGTACTTTGAGAAGTGCTCACAACTTCGCTTGTTGGCAGGGAACAGCTCCTGAAAAAGCACACAGTCAAATTTAACGTTGTTCAGCCAGACAAGCCCTCTTAAGCAAATCAGACGTCTTTGTTCATTAATTGCCTGAGTGGTGGATGCCACAATAGCTTTGGAACTCTGTTAAAGTCATGCAGATTATTCACTTTATTTTCATCAAACAACCTTATTTAGAGTGCACAGACAGACTGCTGACCCTCACTGCGTCTGAGCCTCGTAAAAGATTTTGTATTAGAGGTGCCGTTCTCACCATGAGCCTGCTGTCCATGCCAACCTTTCGGAGACTGGCAGAAACAGAGTTGATGTCCTTTTCGGAAAGCCAGGATTTGAAGAGTTTTACAGCGAAGCATGCTGAGACACCTGAACAAATGCATAAAGATGTGAGTCAGCTGTTGCTAACAGACCTGCCGGGATAAAGTTAGGCTTGAGTAATACGTGGGTAAACAACTCCACAGGATGCGATTAGACAGGTTTTAACTTGAACAATGCCTCAAACAATGAGGGTGCAGCCAACTAAGTTAGTTTGGACCCCAGGTGTGTTAAATATGTATATTAGGGCTGTCAAAGTTAACACGATAACGCAAATGCTTTTAAATGCTCCTAATTTCTTTAACGCAACTCACGATTTTAAGGTTGTCGCGGGCTCAGTTTTAAAGCTAGATCCTGGCATCATATGAAACTAGAAAACCTAAAGAATCCATTGGTAACAACTATATCATACTAACTTGTTGAGAAGGAGGCTAAATAACGCTCCGAACTTACCCTATATTTTGGCGAGGAAAAACTGGCATGGTCATTTTCAAAGGGGTCCCTTGACCTCAGACCTCAAAATATGTGCATGAAAAAGAGTTCCAAGGGTACCCACGAGTCTCCTCTTTACAGACATGCCCACTTTATGATAATCACATGCAGTTTTGGGGTAAGTCATAGTCAAGTCAGCACGCTGACACACTGACAGCTGTTGTTGCCTGTTGGGTTTGAGTTTGCCATGTTATGATTTGAGCATATTTTTTATGCTAAATACAGTACTTTGAAGGTTTATGGACAATATTTGTCATTGTTTTGTGTCTTTAATTGTTTCTTATAATAAATACATACATACATTTGCATAAAGCAAGCATATTTGACCACTCCCATGTTGATAAGAGTATTAAATACTTCTCCCTTTAAAGTAAATTTTGAACAGATAAAAAATGTGTGATTCATTTGCGATTAACTGTGGACAATCATGCGATTAATCCAAAGCAATATTTTAATCGATTGACAGCCGTAGTATATATATCTAAAAATATATAATATGATTTCAGTGACACCGCTTGAAATACGAAATAGTCCACATCTCCTTTCCATCAGTATCTTTAAGGTCCTGAACCAACTGAAGCCATCCAGACAACAGTTGCTTCTTTGATGAGCAAAAGACAGACGACACAAAGCAAAACTTCACAGTGCCATCTGCATCTTTTTTTCAGACATTATAAATTCATACTCCAAGCATGTAGCAAGACCATTTAAACATATTCACACAAATCATGGGCTATCTTGTCTTTCCATAATGCTGGGTCTTCAGGGCTTTCTTTTTTTTCGGATTATGAATGCAGACTATTAATTAATCAACAAAGCATGCAAGTTGACTGCAGACATATTGATATTCAGCGCATGTTGACCGATAAATAACAAGACGTTGCAGTACAGAAAAGGTAGTTTAGAAACATTGTCTCCGTTTCATAATTTGTCAACCAGAAAGCAATGACGATGTTTATCCAATGTCCCGCTCAGTACGTTGTCACAATTCTTGGTTCACGAAAATGTTTGTTTAGTTATGCATTTGTGTAAGAAAAGAATTAAAAACTGAACAACAACTCAATCTATATCAGTATTGGCCTCATAAATCCAGCATTGGTTGGACTACAGTTTGATCAGCTGCCCTTCGTTGGCGCTGGTTCTTTGAGCTTGGCGTGTCAGTTTGTAAGCCAGTTTGCGTGTCTGTGTATGGAATCAAGCTGCGTGCATTTGTGAATGCCAACTTACTAATTTCCCCAAATGTTTAATTTGTGTAGTAACGCTCTCATCATTGGAACTGCAAAGAAAAATGCTTTCTATACTTGTGTTTCAGGAAAATACAGTAATGCAGACAACGTGTGTTGATTTTGATGTAAGATATTAAATTAACAAGAGCAAAACAAACTAGAAAAACATCTAGCTATCATTAAATGTACAACGTGGCTGAGTGCAAGCGACGTCACCTCTCACATTTACCAACTCATATGGAAGAATATGATTTTAATAATGATTATGCAGTGCAAGAATCAGTTCAGATTCCTAGATTGAATGACTCAGAAATCCTGGGAGTTAAACAGCATTTTATATTCCTGATGCATCTTTCTCAGTTGCCACGGATATCAGACACGACTGTAGGCGTCTACTGCTTTTCCATTATACTCAACTGTGTCTGTGTTTTAGTCTTATGCTATTTTATTCTGTAACGTTATGTTATTTTACTCTCTGTGTGTGTGTGTGTTTTTGTCTTGTCCTGTATATTATTGCACTGTCACATTGTGAGTGTGTTCGTGAACCCCAGGAAGAATAGCTGCTGCAATGCCGTAGCTAATGGGGATCTTTAATAAACTAAACTAAACAACTCCGAAACATAAATTGGTTGTTTCATTGCTCCATTATGTCGGCACTAGATCTGGGATGTGATATTGTGGGCTGTCCAGTTTACAGCTTTTTCAACAATAAACAAAGATTTCACTCCTTACTTCCAAATATGTGAAAGTGATTCATGAACCGTTCCTGGGTAGAGCCTGGTCAGTGTCTCAGCACTTGTTTGGCATGATTACGTATCCCTCTGCTAGTTATAGACTAATAACTGTAAAGCATTTAGCTGCGCATAAGGACCTGAATTTATATTGTTTTTCCTTTTATCCTTAAACCGTTTGGAAAACACAGAGAAGACAGACATTGGGAAGGAAAAGGAGAGTGAGATAAAAAGCAAAAAGCAACAGAGGAAACTGTTTTTAACAACAACAAAAAAATCCATCCCAGGTTCTAGAGACATAAGGGGAATTAAAAAAAACAAAACAAAAACCCTGGTTTATATTACCTGCGGACCTTATCTGAGAAACAATGAACAACACAACTACCGGGCTCACCTACGAGGCAGAGAAGTAAGTACCTTCTTTGACTAGGTTCTCATTGAAGAGGCTGCTGAGAATGGCTGCGGAGAGATTGCCGTTGGCCAGCAGAATTCCTGTTAGCATGGCTAGCTTGTTGCGCTCAGACTCTGTGAAGCCCTTGAGAAACAGCAGCAGCTGCCAAAGAGAAAATACATAAACACAAACCCGTAGGCTGAATTGAGTCAGATAAACATTCAATTTCTTTTTTGTTTTTGTTTTACATTTGAGTTGGAATAACACGGTTGTGAATTCAGAAACTGGGCCTGGACAGGTACTGTGTGTTCCTGGAAAGACAAACCTTTTTAATCTCCTCCTGAAAGCCTTTCTCCAAGTATTTGTAACGCCTGATGAGCTTGTTAAAGACCTAAAAGGAGACATAAAACACGTTTCATTATTTGCATGATTCTTAAAGAGTAACTTTGGTATTTTTCAACATGGACCCTATTTTCCCATGTTTTTGTGTTATTAGGAAATAAACAGAGAAATAAAACATTTTTCTTTACCTTTCGCTTGATCCATCTGTTTGCTATTGTGTCCAAGTCTCAATGAGAAGTCTCGTTGTGAAATCTGAACATCGGGGGGGCCATCGAATTCAAAGACCTCCTCCAGATTGTTGAAATCATGTAAATATTTAGCCATGACATGACATTGAAAATCTATTAGATAGCGCTAAGCTACGCTTTCTGAACTCCAACACAACAAACTCTGACAACACCGGCTGCGTTTTCCACCATGGATGTATTCCACTATTCCACCGTTGTCTTCCGGCAACACGTCACCTCCCCAGATTTTAGACTTCTCCTTGAGCGAGACTCTTTCCATAATGTTGTCAGACACTTATAATAACAATCCGAGTCTGTCATGGCAAAAACAAGCACTTTTAGTGGGCGTAAATGACGGTGCCAGCTTGCCCTAATAGCACCATATTGGAGCCTCTGAGCAGCTGCCGTCTACAGCGCTCTCCCTCAATACTTGGACACAAAAACATGGGAAAATAGGGTCGAGTTTGAAAAAAAAAACCAAAGTTAACCTTTAACTTCCTTGTGATGACAGTGAACATTGAGCAGGAATTTAATGGTATTCACCTGCGCATATGCCTGCATGGTGTCCATGTCCTCTTGTGCTTTGAAGAGACAGAAATCCGTGCGGGTTACCTCATCTGACAAGGTTCCCCCTGGGGCTGAAAAGAGACACATTTTCTTAATTTTGTGAGTCTTATTTTGTATGTTGACAAATGAAGAATATAAAAGCTTTCCTGGCTACTATCAGTCTCTTGGCACATATCGTGTTCAGCTGTTTAATGTATGAAACAAATGTCAGAAAGAGTCCTGCCTCTTACCCAGCATTCCACCAGCCACCAGGATGTCGAACAGAGTCTCAGCATAGCGTCGGTAGTCAAGCTTGGCGCCAGAGGCATCAAGGAACTTTGCGACAGCTTCCAAATCAGATCCAGATTGGTTCAGACCTTGTACGATGCTTTCCTGAAACTGGGTAGGGTCAAACCTCTCCTTTTCATCTGTGGAAAAGACAGATATTTACTTGAGTTTATTCCTGACACTTACTTATGACCTTGTGACTTTATAAGAGACATGTCCAGACCCATATATAAAGTCGGTTATTCTCTTCCTTGCATTTCAGTCCTATAGCATAGGCTAGGGCTGTCAGGAATACCATTTTTTGGACTTCGAAGCTTCGGTGAGAAATATTTGAAGGTATTCGAAGCTTCGCGGCGCAGCACAGCAGGCTGACATGTTCTTTGGTACACGCACCTCTATACACAACAAACAGCGATATCTGTCTGACTAATAATAATTAATGTTGAATATAAATAATGTATAATGTTGTTGGATTATTCCTTATTTCATGGGCTATTTGGGGATTTCTACTTTATAATTACATATTATATATAATACCCCACCCCACCAGCATTCGAATACTGATTTGGAGGTTGATTACCATGGCAACGGTCCAAGCTTCAAAGCATTCGGGTCAGCCCTAGTATAGGCACATGTATGTTAGCTTTCTGCATGTTTGCCTACTCTTCAGTGGCAATGAAAAAACATCCCCCCTTAAACTAAATGTAATTGCAGCACAATAATTTTGGGACCAAACACCTTTCTTTAGTAGGCTATGCAAAGTGGCAATTAAAACGTGTTGAATATCTCATCAGTGATCAAACCTTACAATCATATTCCTGTGTCTGTGATTGTAAGCAGGCAAGGTGCTGAATGGAAAAGTCAGTATTATTTAAAAGCTGGAAGACAGTCGAGCAGGTGCTCTTTGTGAAACCCGATGGAGACCTACTTGTTTGATGAAAGCTAACATATTCAAACAAGATCTATTTAATGGTATTGTGCAGAATTGTGTGATTCCTTAAATTTCCTCACCTCTTTTTCTGGTTTTGAAACGCTGGCCTGTTAGCGTAGGCTTCTGCTGCCTTTGATTACTCATAAAAGACACTCTGGAAGACAAAAGGGGAAAGGAGATAAGATCAGGATTAGGACACACAAATGAAAATCTAATTCTATTTATCTATGATGCATTGGGGGGGGAAACGGTAAAGCTATGCACATGGCTGAAAACAACTATTCCAGCCATCACCTATTAGATAGATAGATAGATAGATAGATAGATAGATAGTAACTTTATTGATCCTGAGGGAAATTAAAGTTTACAGCACCACAGTTCCATAATGCAAAACATGGTAGTAAAAAGGCAGTAAAAAAGGTTAGTAGTGCAAAGTACAAAGTATAAAAAAATATACCAGTTGTAAAAATACAAGGAGATGAAAAAAAAACTGTTAAAACTGAATATAGTGCAGGGTAACAGCTGTAACATACGACTATTAAAAAAGTGAATATAGTGCAATAGAGACTGTTAAAAATGAGTATAGTGTATTATTATCTATCCTGCAGTTACATGCAACACAGTGCAACACAACATCCAAATCTGAAGGCCGTTTTTGAATTAGCATAAACAAAATATATAACGTTAATTGTAATGGAAATATACACTGGAGTTAGCACAGTGTGCAGCCTGGCCTGTGGTGCATATAACGGCAATGATGCTTCACTGGTTGCTAGGTATAAATCACAAATAGCAACATGATAGTAACTGTGTAACAAGGCTTGGACGTTTGTCTATCAGTGTCCACTGTTATGATGCGATCTATCAAACTATTATGTATTATATAACGCTACTATTTGTCTAAATATGAGGCAAAGACCTGCATTAAACTGTGCCACTAGCTAGCTATCTGGACATGTTAAAGGGACGGATGTTAGCTAACTACGATCAGCCTGACGCAGTGCCACAATAAAGCTTCAATATATCACGACCGCTGCATTAACATGCAATAAAAACAACAGCAACTCACCGAAATCCTCTTTATGAGCAAAAACAGTCCGTAAAATATAAAAACTAATACCACTGTTGCCCCAGTAACGTTTAATAATAAAGGTTACAATCAATCAGCTGCAGAGGAAGAAGGAAGAGAGTAGACAGCTAATGCGCATGCGTATTAACAGTGTAAGAAGTGGGTCATTACATTTGTGTGTGTGTAGGGGGGAGTACAGTTCATAAACTGGTAAAACAAACTTTAAAAATATTGTTGAAATTAAACAATTATGTTATTTTTTTGTTTTTAATTTTTTATATAATATGGTAGAATTTACTATTTGCCTATTATGCATAATAGAGTACTATAACGTAAATCCTTGTAATGAATCCCCCCGTACAGTTGGAAGTCTGTAGTTAACGGGTCAATGGATACGCATAGAGCCAGACAGACCAGCAGCTGTGTCAGCTAGTGATGGGAATTTTGGCTCTTTTTAGTGAACCGGATCATTTGGCTCAGCTCACCAAAGAAGAGCCGGCTCTTTCTGCTCCCAACCGGCTCTTCATTTTACCACTTCTGCCTTTTATATAATTCAGACAAATTTAGCTTTAGCTGTTTTGACCTATGATTAGTATGTGTGTACATATATCACTTAAATTATTCAATATAATTATATTAAACCTTATAATTTCCAGAATATTGGAAATTTTACATGTTGCTTCGTTTCCGACTGTCACTCATTTTGTCTGCTATTCGCGCACCGCACTCCTCTCTATTTCTTCCTCCTCTCCTTCCTGCTGTGTACCGGTAGACCATCAGCGCACCGTGCACCCCCGCCCCCTCTCTGCTTTGATGGTATGATCCTTGTTTGTCATCACCTGATTGGTCGTACGGACGTCATTACCACAACATTCAGTGATGGTATGTGTCCACAGGGGCGTTTTTTTATCGCGAGGGGACTCGATGCTTCCCAACATTGGACGCTTGATGGGCTGTCACTAGACACAAGGCCGTCCCCACCTGATTGCTCCCAGCTTTCAAACTGGAAACAGTATGGAGGCTTGTTTGGAAACTTTCTAATCTTATTTCATGAAAATAGTTCACCAATAAGGTATTTTGGATCGACAACGTTTATTTTAAAAGATTCTCGGGGGTTTCAAGAGTTGGCAAGTTGCGTCGGATACCCGTGATGCAAATAAGGAGCGGGCGTTGTGAGGCTCCGTTTCTCAAATTGCACCGCCATGCTACCAGAATGCATTGCACGGCTGCTTACATAGACAATGAATGGGAAGAGTGGAAAGGACGGAGCCTGTGGAAACGTAACATCACAGTCAGTGCATGGAGTGCCCGTGGCGCGGAGAAGACCGTCCTATCATTCTGCCTTGAATTAATAAAAAAAAAAAAAAAAAAAAAACGAAATAAACGGCTCTCGGACAGGATCCGGCTCTTATCGTTCTCTTAAAAGAGCCGGCTCTTTGAACCGGCTCGTTCGGAACGACACATCACTAATAATAGTGAATGGAGATCTCACACCCGAAACACTGAACAGGGTCACTTTTCTGGCCATCAGAAATACGTTTAACACATAGACTGTGTATAAAGAATGTATTTTTTATATAAAGTATATATGTATCTATTGGTTTTAGCCTAATCAATAATCTAATAAGACACACCAATATGTTATTATTATTAAATAATGGGTCAATAAAGTTGTTGCTATCTAGCATTAAGACACAGGAGGGGGGTGTTGTGCTGTCGGGTGGATGGCTATCTGTCTATGGGATGATGGGAAAACTTTAATGTTGCGTTGCTATTCACCTCGTAAATCTTGGTACTGATTCCTACTTTAAACATGCTTGTTTTGATTAATTCATTTTGGAAGAAAATATTATCCCTATGATTGCTATTATTTTTCCTACATATGCTAAACAAACTAATTTAAAAAAATTCAACTTCCGACTTTATTATAAGTTATCAGTCCATTCATCCATCCCACATCTATCATTTATTCATTCATTTTCCAGTAGTCCTTTTTTTCATACTTTATTTTTTTCAAGATTGTTTTCATATATGTAATATACAGTTCATACTTTATGAACAAACTGTAGACAAATGAAAACAACTTCAGCATTAGAAATTAAAAAAATAAAATAAAACAATAAGTAGAAAAAACTTAATGAAAAATAAATACTACTACTACTACAAATAATAATAATAATAATAATCATACTTACAAAAGTTTATAAACAAACTGTACACAAAAGAAAACAACATCAGCATTAGAAATTATAAAAAATAAAATAAAGAAATAAGTAGAAAAAAATTTCATGAAAAATAAATACTACTACTCCTACTACTTCTACTACTATTACTGCTACTACTACTACTACTACTAATAATAATAATAATAATAATAATAATAATAATAATAATAATAATAATATAATCATACTTACAAAAGTTTATAAACAAACTGCACACAAAATAAAACATCAGCATTAGAAATTATAAAAATAAAAAATAAAATAAGTCGAAAAAATTATTTATTTATTTATATAGCACCTTTCAAAACACAGTGATAAGGTGCTTTACAATAAAAACAGAAGACATTTAAAACACAAGGATAACGAAATGCACTAAAAGCCAATAACTAAACACATAAAAACCCAAAGGGTAAAACAACCAAAGTGTCATAAAAAAATAAATAAAATCACAGAAAAGCAATTCTCATAAAGGGGAGTCATAAAGATTGCTTTATGTGACTAAAAAAACAAAAAAACAAAACAGAAATACTAATATGTCCGACAACATTTGAATGCATCACCTCCCCCCCTCCGTGCTGGAGGTGATTAGGGGACGCTGGACGAGCCCAGAGAGACGCTGCTCCTCTCCAGCCTGCTCCAGCCACTCCCTCCCTACGACCCTGCTCTCTCTCTCTCTCAAGTCCATCCAGAAGCTCCATTCAAAGTGCTGAGAGCCAGATGAGAGCCACGTTCAGCCTCATCCAGCACAGCGGACACGAGTTAAAGTAAGCAGGCAGCAGCAGGGAAGAGCTGCTCCACACTGGGACAACCAACCTCTGGGATCCTACTTTAGTCTGCAGAGTGGATTAAAGACGAGAGAGGGGAGCAACTCTTTTGCAGAGATAAAGAGGCAAGTTTGACACATTCTGCTACATATAGGTGCTGAAAAATATAACAAACTGCGAGTCCATTTGTTGCAACTTTTTCTCCAAAGTTAACTTTGCATTGTCTGCTGCTTCCCAACTCATTCATTCCTCCTCACTCCGTGCAGGCAGGCAGGCAGGAAGGGGGTTGGGTTTTTGTTGTTTATCTTTCTTTTTTCTTTGTGCACGATAGTTGCAATGGTTGGAGGATAAAACTGTTGTTAGGACAGAGTTTAGCTTCGCTTTTTGTCTTTCTTTCTTAACTCAAACCCAAGTGTGATAGTTAATTGCATACATCTGTGAGCTTTTACGCACCATCTTTGTTATACTGAGTCAAACTGCTGCAGACCAACTCAGAGGACAGCAAGCAGCAGCAGCAGATGTGTCAACTCTCACAACTCACTCAGTGTTTTTCAGATGGCACCTGAACAATCTGTGATGTGAATAAAAATCTCTCTCTGTTCATCAGTTGTGCAGGGTTAAATGAAAACAGCAAACTCTGACTTCCACTCCTATTTAATTAAAATGATATCCTTACATAGTGTGCCCTGTGATCTGTGGATATCTATACAGAAAAGAAAAGATCAATGTCAGCTTTTAAAACTGAGTGAAGTTGGGTTTACCCTCCAGTTGCCCCCCTGGTTTTAAGAGATCTCTTAATGCTTCTTCTGCTGCTGCTGCTGCTGACTGGAATAAATTACTGCTCAGCATGGACTGCATGAATAAAACTATTCACCTCTCTGAGAAACATCCCCAAAGTTCCTCCTTGTCAGAGTTGACCTGCTTCCTTTCTGCTGGGATCCCCCTGTGGGATCCGCAGCCGGGAACTTATAAAATCAGAGGAGAGGAATGCCTTATGGGGGAAGGAAAAAAAAGTGTAGTAGATGTAGGAAAAAGCTGCATCACACTACAGTATTAACACTGTGGTTGCTTCAGATAAAAATAGACTGTAAAATTGGAGACATGCTGCTGTGAAATCACAATGGATGCATGTAATGCAGAATAAATTGAATGTGTCTGCATTTTCTAATTGGAAACAGCGACTGTTGAGTTTTCCAAATGTGAGTCAAGGTCTGCAGAAAGAAACTGCTGATTGTACTCAGTCTAAACACAAGTTTTACCTTGACTTTTTTTTTTAGCATGAAGAAGTTTAGTCCAAATGAGAATTTCCACACATTTCCAGTATAAAAACATGAATGCTTTTAAAGTATTGGTCCATAACTGATTCAAAACATGAATTCAGTGGACATCTTACAAACTCACAGTCATGTCGTGCTTTAAATGTTCTTGCTTGTCGCTTGCCTTTATGATGGAAGTTTGTTTTCCATGCTTGGCACGACTGCATCTTTTCAACTCCTAATTCCATCTGTGAACTTGAAATCCCAAGAGGAGGATCAGATAAGACCTTTTTTTTTTTTTTTTTAAAGGATTGTGTCTTTCTCTTTGTGGTTTTCCACAAATATGTGCCGCCTCTGTTGGCCAGAGTCTCAGTCGGGAAGCCAGATGGGAACTTTATTACCCGCGCTGATCAAACAAACAGTGATGTAAGATGACTGTGAAAGGTAGTGTGTGGTAAGCTCTCACAGTTGCACACGAGAGACTCCTGGAAAAAGTAACAAGCGTTTAGCTCAGACTTGGAAGGCGTCAGTGTGTGGGACTGTTGGCTTCTCTAGTAGCTCTCCTCAGCGTGAGCTTGTTGGCCGGCCGGCTTTCGGTTGCATCAGTGTGTGTTTTTTAATGTGCCAAAAAAGCCTCCTTCATGAACACTGTCGGGTGAGATGCAGTGGTCTAATGTGTTGTGTATAGAGGACCAAAGTCCCCCAGCTAGTGCCATGGTGATGAATAGTGTTTGCACTTGTCTGCCCGTGCAGCTTAGCGTAGTGAGGCGTGCGTCTTGTGTTAGCCCTGCATCAACAGAGGTGGACCTGGGACTGACTGGACCATGAAAAGCCTTCAGCAGCCTCTGGTAAAGGAGGCTTTTCTGACGCCACGGAGCATCCAAAGTCCTGTGACTGATATGTTGTTGCCTCATCAACTGTGTGACACACCAGATCCCATTTGTGTTACTTTCTAGTGTTGAAAGGGTACATATCACACAGTCTTCAAGTCCACCATCCTAACAAAGACTTTTCCCCCTGTGCCGTTTTACTCGGAACATTTTCCACCCATTCAATTTAACTGCTTAAACTCTCCGTCCTCAGTCTCCCCGTGGAGCTGGAGTAATAACACTGTACATTTTCATTCTGCTCACTGCTGCTTTGTTAAGTCCACTACAGCTGCTTTCTCCATTCACTTATGGCAAACCGAGCCAGACCAAGTGTTTGACAGCATGTTGTGCAGACGACGCCGGAGCTGCTAATGCAGAGTAGTCAGGGGAACATTTGAGTGTAGTCATGTACTATAACACAGTGAGAAATGGTAACCATGCAGGGTTCTCTTGTGTGCGTTTATTTGATAGCTGATAAGTGGTTCGGCCACTTTAGAGCTATTGTTACTCGTAAAGTGCAACAGCTTGGACCCTGAGGGGCGAAAAGAAGAGTGTCGACCATATTATTTGTGCAAACTAGAAAGTCCACAAGCAGGGGTTTTATGTAACTCTCTCCTGTTAGAGCTTTACAAGTGGACTGTGTGTGCGTATAGATATGAGCATGCTTTATGTTCTGCAGGTAATGGCATATTACAGATTCAGACTGTCGCCTGACATTGGAGCCGTTTGGAGCTGCGAGTCCGTGGTAAAGGCTCTTAGCTTTCACCTGGTCTAGTCTATCCATAGTATATAAATCACTCTTGGTTTTTGCAGTGTGTTTCTACTACAAAGGGAAATAAGTATGCATAAAGGCCCAGACACACCAACCCGACATCAAAGAACTAGCAGCGACGAAGGCCACCAGTTGCGTCGCCTCACGTCTTGTCCAAAAAGTTGCATTTGAACACACCGCAAAGACTGCAGCCGACGGCCAACTACCACGTATGTTCTGCGCCTGCGTGAGATGAAATAATTCTCTACACCAGCAGGTAGCAGTAGTCTGTATTTGTCATTTAAAAAGGGGAAACCAGAAGACTGAGGACTGCGGATATACGAGCCATTGTTATGATACCTACATGAAACAAAGCGGCGTTTGCCGACCATCTCCATACCACTCTCACTCAACACTTAGCTTCATCCCGGATGGCCATGTTGTTGTGAAAATATCCGTGTATTGGAATGATCAGATGAGATGAAAATGATTCCTTTTAAGCTGAACAGCCAATCAAATTCAAATTCAACATGCTGAGTAGGCCGAAAAACCTCTGACATGGGCAGACTAGAGCCGACGGTGCGGGACACACCTAAAAAACTATAGGCTGACGGATGTACCAGTATGAGACACGCCAGGCTTTCCATTAACTACAATGTAAAACCCATCCGTGGAAGCAGTTAACACTCCGAGAAAGTGCTCCGGAAGTGTGGGGATGTAGTTTAAAGAGCAAAAAGACACACACACACAGGGAGGACTTTCATCCAGGTCGGGAGACCGCTGTTCGTGTCCCCTGAGTTACGTTTCACTTTCATGTTACAGCTGTTCGTTCATGGCCCGTGTTCACAACGTTCAGTTTCATTTTCACTATACAAACATAGTAGTTTTAAGCCCAACCATAGTTCTTTCCTAAACCTAACTAAGTGGTTTTGATGCCAAAACCTACAGTGATGCCAAGGGGCAAACGGCCAAAAGGGAGGAAGCTATCGTAGCTTAGAAGTTGTGTTGCACGATCCATTTAACCTCGTCTTTCGGGGGTCTGTCACTGCTGCCTGTTCCGCAAAAGAGCAATGATTTTTCAGACAATCATGTGACAGGATGTGATCAGGCCTTTTAGTAAAAATGTCTGCTGTTAAAACGGCCTCTGATCACCACATTTTGATTCAAATGTTGCTGAAACCTGATTGGTGCATCGCCATTTTCCAACTGAGCCCCGCCCACCTCAAATTAGCGACAAGAACACAGACAAAAAATAAAAACTAAATCTCTCGTGACGTTACCAGAACTGTTCCAACATTGGCAGATTATTCTGTGATCATGTAGGACCTCATTGCTCATAGTAAGAAGCTAATAAAGAAAGCTAACACATCCAGACCATTGTTCCTATCAAGGTTCTGTGTGCTTGGTGGATTAATAACGGTATATGGTTGTTTGATCCTTTGTCATTTTGATAACCAGCTGTAGTCTCATGTTTTGCAAACCTACCCGTCTCCCTGCTGTTTGAGCTGTATTGTAAATAAAGCGCGGTGTTTGTTTGGGTTACAGGTTTATGTTTAACCTGACTGGAAGGTTGGGCGGCATGAAAACTCCATTCGCCACTCGCAAACGCGTGAGCTTTTGACAGAAGATAGAAATCATCAACTCAGCAGTCATTAAGTGCAAGTTGTTCCGGGAGGTTTTTCAGTTTGTTCAGTCTTTTAGTGTGCCGGCATAAGGAGTGCCAGTTTTTTCGTGTGTGTGTGCCAGCCTTCGCTCACACGCACACACAGAGATATACACCTGGAGCGATGTTGAGGACTCTGGATTCCAGGTCACTCTCTCAGGCAGCAGCTCGCTCTCTGCCCCTCTAAAACCTCCATCCTCTCTGTTCTGGCCCGCTCTCTGGCACAGCCCCATGCCCCGCCGCTGCTCCATTAGGGAGGACTCTAATCTCCATCATTGCCAGCAGCCTGTGATGTTGTGACGCTCCTGCCCCCACCACCCGACAAGGCCGGCTCGACCTGCGGGGAATTTTACAGACTATTACGCCGCATAATGCGTTTTATTATCATTTGTTTGCACATAGACGGCCCCTGTGTTCTCAAACAACCGCTCCCAAGGTAGAATGACGCCAATCATCTCTCTCTCTCGCACAATACCCAGTTTGCTTTCTCACAGACCACATGTGAGCTTGCTTTGTTGATCAAAAATGAGCATTTCAAAATTGATAGCCACTCTGAGCTGCGCCCGTAACAGCTGGTTTATTGGCTCCACTTTTTGTATTTTCTCTAGTACTTGTGTGTTTTTGCATGCATGTGAATGCCTGCGCGGTCGTTGACCTGTAGTTGAGTGACTTTCCTCCTCGCTTAAAAGACAGGAAAGAACACGTGGCCTCAGACGAGGGCCTGTAAATAATATATGTACATTTAATGGTGTTTTTTCATGTCCTCGTAGCTTGATCTGGGAAATGTAGGTCAGCGTCAGACAGCGAAGTGTGTCTCAATATTGGTGGTATGCATTGAAATGCCAGGTCCGGCCCACCCATCACATCAAATCTCTCACGCATGCTTTATTTTTCTTCTAAATACAGCACTTTAATCTGTGGGAATTATAGATCAAACACCAATATAAGATTAAATTCTGTAACTTGTACTATATGTCATATATGTAGGATCAAAACAGTGACTCAGTAGTGTCCTTCTCCTGACATTTAAGGTGCTGTAGTTGATTTAGCCAGCATGCTGAGCATTGCGTGACATCAAGAGGAGGGACGGGGGGGGGGGACTGTTTAGTGCCAGCAGCGGGTGTTCTGTTGAATTTATATTGCGGATAGCGGAGGATGACTAATGGCAGAGTTGTACCAGGATGTCCTAGCAAAAAAGTAATTATTAGAGAAGCCCTCTCTAGATCCACAGATCCAGATCTAGCCATTTGAAAGATGTTTTTTTTTCTAACAGAATCTAATGTTTTTGACGCAGGAGGTCAGCTTTTAATGTGCCAAACTTAAATGATGTGTAAACGTCCATCTGTCCACCACACAGGCGCCGCGCCAGTCCGGTTTTTGGAGACGCGCATCCAGACCAGGGCATTTGACCACAAGTTTTCGCTACATCACTGATTTCATGAGATTTAGATTTGAGATTAATAGCAGCTAAACCATGTGATGCTTACCTCCTTAACATGCATCAAAGAGATTTAATCAATCTCTCTGATGCATTTTGCATCAGAGAGATTGATAAAGCGGGACACTTCTAATCCAGTTAGTTAGAGGCATTCGCCAAAGGTTCATAGTAGGGTCACTTTGATTTAGACGGATAAAATGAGTGTATTAAAAAAACTAAAATCATAGTAACTGGTCGTTTTTTTTGTCCTTTGTGTGTGTATTGAGGCAAATGAAAACAAAAATCAGTTTTTCCCAACATAGACTGGTTGTATTCGTCATCTCTCCACCCCTCAGCAATGAGGATAATCCCCTGAGTTTAATCAAGGCCGTCAGGTTTTCTCTTTTGGATCCAGTACAACAGTTAACAGCAGGCAGCAACTCTTATTAATGGGATTGTGTCACTGGCTGCCTAGAAGCCAGTTCCAAATGTGGGGTAGTGGGTTATCAGCAGAGTAGCTGAGGGCACGCAGCAGCAGCATCCAGGCTGCAGACAGATGCAATATGTTGTTGGTCGGGATGGCACAGGCACTCCGGCGACATGGACCCGTACTGTCGTCCCCCGGGTCATTAGGAGCTTCAGCATCTGTGTTCACTGTCCTTTAAACTCCTGTTTGTTCATACCAGACTAGACTCAGCACTTTCACTGTAGCATGTCTATGCACTTACTGTGTCAGGCTTTGCAGTAGCTGGGAAGTTAATTACTTTCCAGTGATTGTGGTTTGACCAGTATTGATTGTGGCCGGCTTGTACACACGTCATCTGATGCTCTGGATAACCAATATTCAATAATGGTCATGAGTTGTTTGTGAGTTCGAGTGTATTTATATGCAAAGTCTATAAATGTTTGATTGACATTTTTACTCAAGGAATCTATCTATTTAAAGTGGCGTTCTCGAAGATTTTCATTTAAATAAATGTCTGTTAAGTCACTATCTATTGCCAAAGGAGGTAACACAATGGTGATTGAGCCTGTGGCCCAGGGCTGCCATCAACCAAAGAAATTCTTATTCGACTGGCACTCCTACGATTTTGTCTACTAATCGATTTAGTTGATTTAATCGACAGATCTATAAAACTGAGTTTCTCCACAAAGAGTCACAAAATCACCACTTTAAATGTATTTGACCTTTTATGTAACCAGATAAATCTTATGTTTACCAGAGATTTGCTCACAAGTTTCTTGAAAATAAGGCATCCGGCATGAAAAAAGCATTAAAAACGACTTATGACTAAAGAAATCTTAGTCTATTAAGACCAAAATGACGATTAGTCGACTAATCGACTAAGAGGGGCCAGCTCTACTATGACTCACTGATGAAAGTATTGCAATATTTATATATTCGCAATATTATGAACTGGGTGTCTGTGGCGACTAATAGTAGTCGACTAATCTGTCGTTTTGGTCCTAATCGACTAATATTTCTTCAGCCGATTAGTTGTTTTTTTTTATGCTTTGTTCATGCGGAATGACTTGTTTCCAAGAAATGTATGAGCACATCTCTGGTAAACACAAGATTTAAAGTGGTGCTTTTGTGTGATTCTTTGTGGAGAAACTCAGTTTTACAGATCTGTATGGTGTGAGTGCTTGTCGACTAAGAGTTTCTTTGGTCGAGGACAGCCGTGGTGTCGACATTCCTGGAAAAAAAATGTTGTATACAGTTTTTTTCCATTGTATACACACACAAAATGGACCTATGCACACAATCCTGAAAACTTGAAGCTCATGTATCAACAAAAACTTTCTCTTTGTTTTCCACTCAAAGAGAAATTCTAAATCAACCAGGACTGACATCTTGAGGATTGAAACTTTAAACTAATGTAATACTCTGTTGTTCTGCTCTGTTGTGGGCTTCATAATGCTGCAGCAAAGCCGCAGCTTTATGAAGCCCTGCAGACAACACATGTCGTGAGATCACAGAGCAGGTGATTTCATCCCTCCAGAGGATCAGCAACTATGCAAAAAGGAAATATCTTGATTTAAAACTGCGTCGCAGACAACCGGAGCAGCTGGTAGACATGAGCCGCCGCTGGGGATGTTTTGGCACGATGCCATCAGACTAGTCGGCAGGCACAAAGTAACAGACCTCGCTGGACTGTGGGTTGACTAGTAAGCAAATATTTCTCCCCCCTACTTCGTACATGATGCCTCCGAGTCGAGATCGAGCTGTTACAGCCCTTTTTTTAAAAAGGTCTTAATTTCAAAAGAGCATCAATCACTTTTCAACATTCCCCCCCCCGCTCTGTCTCGGCCCACCTTTCAAAGATTTGTTCAAGCTGAGTGTGAGAGTGAGAGTAGTTTTGGAACTGAGTCTTGCCTCCCACTAAGAGCTGGGCAACTTCTTTATGGGCCAATAACATTGTGCCCTGCAGGGGAACAGAAGCCAGGGGAAAAGTGAAGTGGAAATCTACGCAGGGAATCCATTTTTGAGTTTTTCCAGGAATGTCATGCTGCTCCGAAGTTGCTGCTAAAAGTTGATTTGACAGCTGATAGAGGGTTATGTCTTGTAGAGAAAGTGAGAGGTTTTTCGCTGAAGTGTTGGAGCTTTGAGTCGTCGTGTTTTGGCTGCCGGCCAATTGTTTTGGATCACATACTGTATTATCCTCCTGATCCAGTTGTTTAATCCCCCAAACACGAACTTCACACGCCACATCTGCGGCTGCATTATCAGATATTTGTTGTGACATTAATCCATGCAGAACATTTTATCCCCCCCCCCCCAACACCCTTCCCCTACAGAGTGTCATGTGTCAGCTAATTTTGAGGCTTCTTCTAAGCATATCTGAAACAGAATGCATTATTGCCATATTTTTATTCTGTACCAGCCAGTTGTTTCTGGTTATGCAAAAAAAAAAAAGACGAGAGTATTGAACAATAGATGACGACATGGCCTCAGCTAGTAGCCTGTTGTGGACGGCCTGTCACAACAGCAGACTTTGGGTTTTTAGTGCAGCAAAGCCCTGTATCAAGGCCCTGAATGTGTCCCAGGCCCCTCTTTTATCTCCAGCCCTATAGCGTTGGGATTACTGTCCCAAAGGAGACGGGAGGCAACGCTGGACTGAAAACTGCCACCCCCAGCAGTGTCTTTGTCACGGTGCCCTCCAGCCTAGATCCTTTACCGGCCACAAATATTACACTGCTGCAGACGAGCGAAGAGGGGCTGCAGACAAAAGCTATGAAGCAGTTTTATTTCTTTGATTTATAAGAAGCAACCGAAACAGGAGCAGATTCCAGCTGAGCGGACGCCCAGAGGTCAAGGGCAAAGTTCTCCAGTTATGTAATAGCCTATGGGACATTCTCACATGCCACGGGACGGAATAGCCAATCAAAAGGCCCCGCTCCTCCCCTGGAGTCAAACCACTGCTGTACAAACACGTCCACCCCGGAGTTTATTTGCATTGGCTAAGTTTAGGACTGTTTATTTTCTGATCAGAGAATGCCTCTTATAAAACTTTGTCAGAGACCTCACAAATAATGGACAACAAACGTCCAATAATGGCCTAATGGGTGCAATAAAGTGATAAAACATAGTGAGGTCCAACAAATGGGTGAAAAATGTGCATTTTATTCCTCAAAACACATGCAAAGCTGATTTTTTAAAAGATATATTTGAAGTCATGCATTGTTTATATCCGTGTTTGCTTGCTGCTGGCAGTTTTCTTCTTCACTGACTTCACTGTTATGTTTGTCTGCACATCACCGACACCGCCTGTTGATCAGCATGATAGTACGAATCACGCCGCTTGAGTACTTGCATGTGTGCTTCATGGGGCCCACACATAGAAACATTGCTCTATAGCGCTATCGGTAGGGATGTCACAATACCAGAAATTTAGTAGTTGATGCCAATACCAGTGAAATTCCACCATTCTCGATAACAATTTGATACCACGGTAAAAACAAAAGTGAAACAATAAATCCTATGTACTTCACCATCCACTCCTTTATTACCGTTTGCATACTGATTTTTGTTAAGAAGTTAAACAGGTCATAATACCCTCTCTGTTATCTATTTTATATTGCTGTGAGAACATCTCCTTCAAACAACTGGATTTATTCAAGTTTCTCACCAAAAACTACATTTTAAAGATTATTTGAGCACATCATGACAATGTTAGAATTTACCTTTGCTCGCTTTACTGAATAGAGCCTGAACGCATCATAATGTAAATCAATGTCACATCTCGTGTTGAAATCGGCAGGACGAGAGCGCAGCACAGATCTGCTCTCATCCTGTCGATTTCAACACGGATTTGTTCTCTACAATGTAGTATTATCAGGGAGAAAATGTGAGTTTACTGTGTTTACTGCGTCCCAAACACATTTTCTATCGTCTCCGGGACGATGGGACGCTGTTAGTCTTGTACTGTAGAAAAATAAGTACCCACGTTTTCAGAATTTTGGCATCGACTTGTTACCGAAGTATCGATTCTCGTGATATCCTTACCTACTACAGGTCAAAAACTCCACATGGTACCTTTTTAACTTGCATTATGTGTGATGTATCTCTTCCTTCCTCTGTGTTTCTGTGCAGGGGGGGACACCTGCAGCCAAGATGGAGGTGAAGACGTCACTTCTAGACAACATGATCGGGGTTGGCGACATGGTCCTCCTAGAACCCCTGTCTGAAGACTCGTTCATCGAGAACCTGAGGAACCGCTTTGACCACAATGAGATCTACGTAAGTCTACCAACAGGATTGTATCAGTATAACTGAACCTCAGTGTGTTGTACCAGACTCTTCCGCTCGTCCCTGCCTCCAAAGACGGATATAGATGGCTTCCCTAAGGAAAGATACTTTTCATAACTCCATTGTTCTTTCGTTCCCTCACTCGTTTTAGTCTCGGCCACAGTAACCAACCAATCAATAAATCACATCACCGAGGAATGTAGATGATGCCTCTTTAAATGAGGCATGTAATCCAGAGCTCGGGGACAAGAAGGGACTGACAGGCTCTAGAAGACAGGGGGGTTGTTGGACTTATCATCCCCGCATCAGACAAATGGTTGTGGGCTTTGTGCTGCGGCACTCCACGACTTCTTCTCTGCAGGTTTCGCTGCTCTCTCCGTCAGCCAAGATGATTACAGCTCTGCTCTGGTTGCTGTTGGCTCACATGGGCTCAGGGCCCAAGGGATGATGTCACCTCATATAGCGATGATTGCCTTAGCGGCGCGCTAGATATTTCACCGAGATGCAGCCCACATCCTGCTGAGGAATGGGAATGGCGCTTTCACATTTTCTGATGCCCTCAATTTTCTGTTCTAAACTATAAGCTCAGAGCTTTTTGATTTCCTGTGTGGTGCTGACCTAAATGTTGTGGAACTAGTTAAACACACAGTCGTGCCATTTATAAAAAAAAAAAAAAAAAAAAATACTTATGTAATAAACGCTCCTAGAAGAGGTGGAAAATCTGTCTGATATTACCTTTTTAGTGTAGTACTGCCTGCCTAGAAGGTAGAAATGACATTTTCATGGAAAGGTAAATCACACAGCTCGAAGTTTATAATGGAAGCTTTTTGGTGGCATAAGCTGCACCTCAAGAGTGATGACCAGGAAAAGCACTGAAGCCTATACTTATCCAATAAATCTGTGGTGTGCAACCCTTGCATGTGAATGTATTTTTCCCTCATGTGGCATCATTCCTTACAAATGGTACCCAACCCCCCACTCCCAAACTATCATATGACAGCTCACAGCAGAAGAAACATGGCTTTGTTTCCCAGAGGGACAGAGCATCATGTATCCAATAACTCAGTGGAAAATCAAAGAGAATGAAAATCTCCCTGTTAACTGATGCCCTGCTTCTTATGTCTGACTCTTCCTCTTTTCTTCTGAGCAAGAAGAATCAATGAGTGTTTATTTAATTCCTGAAACGCTCTTTGTTTTAACTATCAGCTCTTGCATTGTGAGTCGCATGATGTCCTCTTTTCCTGTAAACTGTAGCAGGAGGATCAGCCCCAATCTTCATACTAAATTGATTCTCTAAAAGTGTAACTAACTAACATCTATGGAAATCTTTCTACATAATTTCTGAGTTTTCAGTCCCACCCATTTCTAATTAGCCATAACCCTTTTAGTTCCTGAAGGCCTTTTCACACCAAGTCACAATTTTTCCAAATGATAATGATCTTTAAATTAACAGAAGTCACATCTAAGCTGCCTTGTACACAGATTTCCGAAACTGTCATGCTGGAGCAATGGATTTTCAACATTGTGAGTGACAATGAAAGAAAATGATTAATTTATGTAGCTGTTGGGCAAGTGATGCATCATCCAAGCAGCTATAATTCTGGTGCCTGAACAGATGGCATTTTATAACAAGCAGGACAGCGGATGTAGAAATGGCGAAGAAGGAGATCATTCAAAAGAAAAATGTCCAACTACCTGGACAATACGGACAGCGTCTGCGTAGATTATCGACCTCTGCTGATAGACATGGTACCCTTTGAGTAAAATCCTGTCCAACCTTTTTTTTTTTGCTGAGAAAAATGTAACTTTTTTCAGCTTTGAATCTGACAAAAAGGCACTGCTTTTGATCGGAAATGTTAATATGCATTTTCATTTTTAGTTTATAGACTATACATTTCTTCTGGATTTGGTGTGGAAAGGGTTAAACGCCCTCAGTTCATAGCTGTTTCTATGGTAGCTAATAATAATATGTTCTGATGTGATCCATCAGAGGATTCATGAAATAATCAGAAGTCAATGCAAGTTGTGATTTTTCTTAATGATCTGCAGAGGCTGAAATAATAAAAAAATACATTTTTAGTGTTGTTTTGCTTTTGGTTAAGAGAACCCCACATGAACACGTGATACTGTGTTTACATTGCACCCTCTCTCTTTCCCTTTGTTACCTGTCCTCTCTGCACTTGAAAAGGCCTCATTTTGCCCCCGGTGGGCTATTGAACGACAGGCAGTGGGAGGTTGTGGTGTTGCCACGGGGAAGGCCATGCTCCACTCTTGTCAGAGTGGGTTACGCAACAGCCATTACCATGGAAAGCAAGGAAAATGTTTCAGGTTGCGGTTTGAAAAGTGCTCTCTGGGCTCGCTGTTGTGAGCGTAGGAGGATGAGGAAGATGATGGCTGGTTACATTCGCTTTCAGAAATATCTGACAAGTGTTATCTGTTGAATAGGACCTGTGTGAATGTTACATAAAGGTGTTCTTTGATGTGAAAATGTGAGACAGAAAAGCAGTGTTTTATTATGTTTGCTGATGTTTGATTAAAAACCCACTGCTGACATGTTGGATATATCTTGCATTTTAAGTACTATTATGTAATTGACTAATGCTACAATGGTTTTTAATGGGATGGACGCAGGAGTCCGGTCTCAAGTCCACTTTTTTGAAGTCTTGCACTCGTCTTGGACTCGTGCCTCGTTGGACTCGGACTTGTCTTGGTCTCGGGCTCGGCTATTGAGAACTGGTCAAGTTGTTCCTGGCTGCTGAAAATGAAAATGTCCCAGCTTGTGGGCATATTGGGGGTAGAAAAATCAGTAGCAAATATCAAATTCAAGGTTTATGACTGTAACGTTAGACTCTAATAGATCAATACATCATAGATTAATATTGGTTATAGATTATTTCTGTCCATCTTGACTTATTAATCACTATATTAGCATTGGAAAGACACTATTGCCTATTAAGGTCTTGAGCAGGACTCAACTTGCTCTGGACTCGGTCTTGACTTGGTCTCGACTGCCTTAGGATTTGGTCTCGATGGACGTAACCTAAATGGATTCTTTTTGAAAGATATTAATTTTATTTTGAGCTTTCGGTGTTACCTAATGTCTCGGCCTGTCAGGCATTGGTACAGCAGAATGAATCCTTGCACACATGGACACATTCACTTACTAAAGCCCTCCTTCAGCACCTTGACCTCTTTGCAGTCTGCGTTTACTACCCAGCCTACAGATTTCATAAACCTTTCCTAGTTTTTACGTGTCTTCACTTTCACTTCAGGCGTTGCATGCCTCGGCAATGCATTAATAAAACCCAGCTGGCAAAAGCTGACAGAATTCTTCCCACCTGGACTTAACAATTAACTCCCAAAGGGACGGAGGGGAGGAAAAGTTGTTGGAACCAGTCTGTGTAAAACTGAAAAAAATGTTGGATCCACGCTAACCATTTCATTTGTTCTTCTCCCTCCAGACATACATTGGCAGTGTGGTGATCTCCATGAACCCCTACAGGTCCCTGCCCATCTTCACGCCAGACAAAGTGGAGGAGTATCGCAACAGGAACTTCTATGAACTTAGTCCACACATGTGAGTCCGCCTCCCAGGTCTCCTCCGAAATTAGTATCTATGTAAATGTTCCTGCTTAAGGCCTGAGCACTTAGAGTTTGACAGTGAGGTTTTCAATTTCATGTGAAATCTATTTTTTTGTCGCTGTAACAAAGAACTGGTGAGGATGGCGCTTCACACACGTTTTTTTTCCAAACGCTTTGTTAGTATGAATGTTTTTGAGCAGGAACTGGCATCTGTCTGCCGAAGATGCAGCAAACCTCTGTAAGGATTAGCAATTTGGAGCCAGTGATTAATGAGGGGGAGGGGTGCCGAGATCAGAGGGACACTGGCTCTCGCACGGAGAGTCAGTCTGGGGCTCTTGCTGGCCATTCAGCAGCGTGGCATGCCATCTGTCCACTGGCTACACTAAGTCAGCATTGCTGTGAGGCTGCCAAGATAAAACAAAGCCCGGCACTCGTCAATTAGCCGGCTGTGTCTCTAGGCTGCAGCAAAACCCCTCCGAGAGACAGACTGAAAGAGCGAGAGTGCCCTTGTCCCAGAACAGACATGCTCCCCGTGGACAAAAGCAAGCTCCCTGGCTTTACTTTACAGCCAGCTATACAGAACTGACATGAGACAGTTTCAGGCTGTTCTGCCTCCCTTTTTTCTCCCTTTTAGTTTTACAGAGCACATCTCTCTGCTGTTTTCTTTACTGGTAGGGACTGCTGGTGTGTAGTAGACGGAGGTTTTCAGCTACTCAGTGCACTGTTATAGAGCAATCCATCAAGTTTTTAGGAGGTGTCCCGATTTACCCGTCGAGTGGTGATAACTTTACAAGAAATTCCTTATTGAAAACAAAAAATGCTGTCCTTGCTGGCTTTTGTTGGCTTAAAGCTGGGACATGCTGCTCTGGTAAACACGAGGGGTATAAGAAAATATTGAATATTGCGATATTGATGATACTGTATCGATTCTCAGAAACACTATCGATTTTGAATAAATAGTTTACATGCAAACAAACATTAACTCAGTCAATACTTTATCTGCAAAGAGGTAAAGCCCCCCCTCAGTGTAAGTGCCCTCTCAAAGTAGTGCTATGATGTTGAATGTTACAGGGACTGTATAAAAATCCCTGTTCATCAGCTCATCAGACAGACCAGCTTGCTGATTAACATCTTAAACAGAGATGTTTCACTGGAAGTGGATAAAGAATGTCTTTTATGTTTTCTGTGAAATCTGCCATTGAGACAATTTTGTGAAAACACAGATGCCCACATTTCCCACATGTTCCCAACCGATTATTCACTTCTGTGAACTTGTACAAACAAGTACGTTGCTACAAGGATAACCCAAGGAATGTTAATATTCGGGCATTTAAACAGCACTGCAGTTTGGCCGTGGAAAAAGTATTTTCAAGATAATTTAGATAGTTAGGCCTTTAAGGCTAAATAGCAAACCATTTGTCAAAGTCTTTGAAAGATAATTTTCATACCGACATGAACGGAAACCAGTGGCTGTGTTAGAAAGGCAGTGAAGAAGGATTTGTATGAGCTAAACATGCAAAACACTGGTCTGATGATTAAAGGTCCAAACCTAAAAACAGGCGACAGATGAAATGCTTGTTGTCCATTTCAGGAAAATCGGTTTTGTTGTTATTTGCATGAGACTAAATGACTTCTCTGGTGTCTCTCTGAGCCGTTCCAACTGATCTGGCTGAAAATTTAAAAACCAAGACCATGTCTAAGCCATCTGTGTAACCAGAGATATCATGATAGCCTATAATGAAATGTGTCTACCATCCATCTCCTAATAAAGCTGAACCAGCTGCAGTAGAATAAACAATCAGAAAACATGTCCAGACTAGAAGCATTGTCAAATAGAAAGAAGGCTGCAACATCCCTCTCTGTTCCCAACTTCTGCATCTCTAATGATGGATGACTTGGTTGCACTGGCAAAAAGAAGTGCTTTCTATTGACTGAAATGCACATCCTCTAAACACGCTGGAAATCATCTTACCATTAGTCTTTAAGTAAGGAAGATTAAGCCCAGTTTAATAGGACATGCTCTTGTACGAGACCTAAAATGCCCGTCAAAGGCAGGTTGTTTCAACATGCTACATAAATTGATCTTAATCCTCCGGTCAGGCCATCTGGACCAAGCTTTGTGGCTTTGCATTGATCGTACTCAAGTAATGTTAAACCCTGTCAAAAGCATCATCACAGTTGCTTTCAACTCCATGTCATTTTTAGCAAACAAAATGTCTCTATACTGTTACCGCAGTTCATGCCACCGCTCCATGTAGGCTACTTGAGCTTTGGTGACTCTTACAATATACCATTGTGTCATCTATTTAATTTGAATTAATGTATTTATTCTGTCTGGAGATACAAGGTGTTAAATTAAAAGATGAGAAGAGAGATGGCAGTTTTCATCTCTGTGCTTTCAATGTGGATGTTCTTTCACACAGTAAACAAGCATTCGGGGTCGACGCAAATTGATGTTTGAGGTGCAAACACTGGAGGTGGAGCAGCATTGCCAGATGTACGATAATTATCATATTTGTATGATCATTTTGCCCTCTGTACAATGTACGTTCAAAAGTGCGTGACGTTTACAATTAGTAGTTAGTTAAAGTCTGCACAGGTTCATTTGAATTCATTTCCAGATGAATCCAACGTCTGTGTTTACGCGTCTTTTTTCACGCGACCTCTTTCCTGCTAATCACTCTCGGTATAGGCTATGATGTTGATGAGTGTGACTCGCGAGCACGGCTGCTTGACTCTTACTTGAAGAGAGTTAGCACGGGAGATGGCTTTGAATGCACCAGTAAGCCCAGTTATTTATTTATGTCCTTAACTGTTACCATGCAGAATATGAACTGGCTTCCAGTCGTTCTGTCATGTATTTTGATTTTGTAATATAGGCTATTACAAATATTGTCAAACTGATGGACTTATGGACACATGTATAGTACATACATGGATAGTTGTAGTTTAGAAACTCATTCGGATGTTGCAATTTGACTAAATTTGACTTGACTGGTATTCAAAGCAGAGCAGAGAGTAAGCATCACTACGGGTGATTTAAATGAATTGTGTTTCATGCCTTAAACACAAGGCAAATCATTTTTTTTTTTCCCTATTAGAGCTCACATCTTCACAGTAATTTGGCTAAGTTATTTTAAGGCCACAGAAAATGCAAAGAGAGAACAGTAAATGCTTTTATTGGACGACACATTAGAGTTCTGTAAATCAGTTTAAAAAACTGAAACTAAAAAAGATTTTATGAGAATCCGCCTCGCCATGAGGTGCTTGTAAAAGTTTAGCCTTAATATTATATGAGTATTGTATTCTTTGCTTCAGCTATAGCTCTGCAGTCATACAGTTTTGCAGCCAAGACTGCTATATTTGACTTTTGAGCAAGGCAGAAGAAAAAAATCAATACATGGATATCTGGCCTACTGAGATGACAGAACAGTTAGTTGGCATACTTTTTTTTAGAAAGAAAACAGAGAAATCTAGTGTACAGTCAATGTTGTTGAATCAAAAATGACTTCCAATTCCTGGTGATGTTTCCAAACTACAAAAAGTTTCTGTTTTTCATGACCCTGTTTTTTTTGCATGGCTGAGCTTCAGCTGGCTGAGGGGCATTATTACTGCAGTGACTGAAGGGGATCAGTGTTGAGCTTTAATTAAGGTAACAACAGGGGGTCCCAGGAATCTTCCTCTTCCTGTCTTTGATCCTCATCACACTCTTGGAACAGTATAAAGTCAGCAGCTCAGAATAGGTTGCATCAGTCAAGGCCAAAATAGTTCACTTAGTTTGCACTAAGTCGCTGTGTGGAAAAGTGTATATAGACCTTATACCTCAGTTCTGTTGAAGTGGTGCAAGGTCACACCGTTTCATCAAAAGTTTTCACCAGTAGGGCTGGGCGATATAGACCAAATCTTCTATCATGATATAGGTCATTTCATACTATTTCACTCACCGGCCTCTTTATTAGGTACACCTTGCTAGTACCGGGTGTTCTTCTGCTGCTGTAGCCCATCTGCTTCAAGGTTGGACGTGTTGTGCGTTCAGAGATGGTATTCTGCATACCTTGGTTGTAACGAGTGGTTATTTGAGTTACTGTTGACTTTCTATTATCTCCAACCACTCTGCCCATTCTCCTCTGACCTCTGACATCAACAAGGCATTTCCATCCACACAACTGCCGCTCATTGGATATGTTCTCTTGTTCGGACCATTCTCTGTAAACCCTAGAGATGTTTGTGCGTGAAAATCCCAGTAGATCAGCAGTTTTTGAAATACTCAGACCAGCCCGTCTGGCACCAACAACCATGCCACGTTCAAAGTCACTTAAATCCCCTTTCTTCCCCATTCTGATGCTCGGTTTGAACTTCAGCAAGTCGTCTTCACCACGTCTAGATGACGTAATGCATTGAGTTGCTGCCATGTGTTAACAAGCAATTGAACAGGTGTGCCTAATAAAGTGGCTGGTGAGTGTATATATCATCATTTTGCCCTGCTCTATTAACCAGTAGTTTTTTTTCTTCTGATGTATGGCTAGGCAATAAGGCAAAACAGCCATTACAACTTCACCTATTTTACAATGAATAGATAATGACTATATTTTAACTATAATTGCCTTCTTGTACTAAATTAGCATTGCATGATCAACTGAAAGAAATTGTTTGAAGTATGAAACTTTTAAAAGCATGCTTTGGTGATTATCATGTTGTATTCATATTGGCGAAAGCTTGATGGACAAAATTAATGTTAATTTTCTACAAGAAAAAGAACATTTTGCCGTATGATTATTTGCAGCCTGATGGAAGCTTTGGGGGATTTTTTTACTGAACATATTCAAGAGCAAAATAAGTCATGTCCTTACTCCCAATGGTACATTTTTAGTGTTTATTTAGCATGAAGCTACTGGCTCCATTGAATTTCTCACCTTACTGTCACTGCAGAGATATTTTACAGAACAAATAACAAGCAACAGATAACTACTCGACAGTTAAACCCCCTTCAGAAGCAGCACACACCCACACACACAGTGTAAATAACACTGCCATGTTGGTCAGCCTCACCCACTCAGTGTCTGAGGTTTAAGATTTCGTATATATCCTTAGACATCACCAACGTCCCGCTGTACAAAGCCGTGCACATTGACTAAATAAAACATTCGCTGGTCCTCTCTTTCGTCACAACACATAGCACCGTCTGTGTAGGAAAGTTCATTCATTGTCTAACTTGGTGTTGTGGGAATTGTCTTAAGCATCCTGGATAGTGGATGAGATGAAAGATTAATCTTAAGGTTATTGATTAAAGTTGCCCGAGCAGGATTAGCTTTGTAAAACGTGCTGCTTTTAATGAATGCCGTTGCATCATCATTTGCTCATCGTGCGTTTGTCTGCATCTCTAAGGGGTGTCTGAAATACCGTGTGCAATGAGTGGCAGTGTTTTTGTGTCTTTTGTCTGAGCACAAGTAAGGAACGGTGAGTGTGTGCAGGTGCTCACTCATTTCACACCTGCTCTTGTAATCCCCAGACAAATAGAGGAATGTGTTTGTGTGTGTGCACATCAGCTGGAGGGAGAAGAACTGCAGCTGCTCTCTAGCTCTAAAGTTGTTATAGACTAATTGCCTGTTACGTTCCATCTTAATTAGAGTTACCGCAGATAAACACTGCTCTTGCCCAGGCTAGAGACCAGCACCGTATATATGTCGATCAATTAAGGAAAAGACGGTAGATGTTTCTCGTTGTCAAGTGAAGTTTACCAAGCCTGTCACAATGAACAGATTGGGATTCAGGTACACTTTCTTCAACTGAATTGAATTTAATAAGTTGTATTATAGGAAAAACAAAACAAATGCATGGATCAGTGAGAATGCATGTCATAGCTACCAGCTACAGGAAGCATGTCATAAACGTAGACAGCAATAATCTAATTTCTGGAGATAGTGACAGATGTAGTATCTAAGGGTGATACATCAATATAGATCAATATATTGATTCAATGATCAACAATCCAATATCATTGATGCAAAGTGAAAACATTGATATATATATCTCCCTCTTTAAGACACGCCTTTATTTTGAAATACAAACTGTGCTCAAACATGAGAATTGTGTCACTTTATAGTGAACAGGAGGTCTATTTTTATACTTTTTATTAAAAAACAATTGATTGATTTTCATTAAAATGTCTTAAAGACAGTAATACAATTGTCAGATGATATTTTAGTTGCTTTTTGTGAGTTGATATAAATGTGATTTGTGTTTAATGGGCAGAGGGTATTGTCTCATATCGATCGCTGGCCCCTGAATTTAATCGAATTGCAATCATATCATGGCAGACATTGTGATATCAGCAAATATTGTTTTGTTGTCCAAAGAATCGATAGGCTAAAATATTGTATCGTGATGAAACTTGTGATTTACAGTATGCTAAAACACAAAATCCACATATAGTCAAATTTATGTCAGGAAATTGTATCAAAACTAACTAACATCAAAACAAAAATACCTCGATGTAAGAAGAACTGCATGTGGCCCTGCATGTGTCTCTGGAAATGAGAATGAACTCTCCAGCTGGGTTTACAGACGACCACTCATGTGTCCATCATTTCCTCTGTCGGCCAATTTAGCAAAATGCTTCTCTGCCCAGATGAGGCGCCTCATAATTAACTGGCAGGTGTTTCCCTCCCCTCTACACAAAGTCGAAGCATTAGAGATGAACTAATCAGTGGCCTTTCTCCATGCACAGCAGCATTACAGATGGCCTGGAGGCATCTTTTGTGTGTCCCGTGCCGCCCAAGCCAGACACAGATTGAGAGAAGCGTGTGTGTGTGTGTGTGTGTGTGTGTGTGGACGGGCATGTCTCTAGGGTAGGATCGGATTTCCCAAATGTTTAATGAGCTATTGAGACCCCC
>CAKAOH010039375.1:27888-48836 GCA_916701665.1 Sebastiscus tertius | reverse complement strand
TGGTGGCTTCTGCTTGGTGCAAACACATTTCCTACCCACAACAGACGAGACACAATCACCCAGTCATCAGGTCACAGGACAAACCAGTGAATGAAACAGGACGGAGGGGTAATCTGGTTATATTTAGCAGCTGGATTTAATGACAAATCAATCCCAGTGAGTTAAATAAAGTGCACTGGGTTGAAGTATTGTAGGGCAGTGGTTCTCAACCAGAGGTCCGGGGACGCCCAGGGGTCCTTCAGGGAGTTCCAGGGGGACAAATGGGGAATGGTTTATTTTCACTATTTAATTCACTATAAAAGTGAGCCCACAAGAGTGACTGTTCTGATCATGGGTTATCACAGTTATCTCAACTGTAGTTGACATCTATAGTGTTCTAGTCTTATCTTATATAATACAGAGAATTACACATTATTATTCTATTCACACTTACATTGGTGTACCTAATAAAGTGGCAGGTGAGTGTGTTTGTATAGTTGGTCTTTGCTCAATGCTGTGAGCACTGCCACTTTGCATTTCACTGCACATCCTGTATGAGTAGGTGACAAATAAAACTCTTGAATCTTGAATAATAACCAGCGTCTTTTCAGATGGAGGTGAAGGTCTGTGACCTGATGTGTATTCGTTGACGGGTCGTTGGCAGGAAAAAGGCTGAGAACCACCGCTGTAGGGACAAAAGGTTTGACTAGGAAAGAACTTTTTTCTCTTTGCAGTAAATAGAGGAAAGAAGCTGAAACTGTCTGACGTCCGCAGGTCATTTCAGTCAACAAACATGACCCTGAAGGACTAATAGGACTTATAGTTCTCTACAACACCAGCCTCTATATGCCTCCTGAGGTTTCATATTGTGGGGATTTTCTGACATTTCAAGAGCAATTTGTTTCCTTTTTTCCCCATTTCTGTATATATGTGTGTTAGCTAAGGTGACAGAGTCGTCCTCTCCTGGGATTAAAACACAGGATGAAAGAGGAATGAATGAAATCACTTTATTCACACTTCACTTTCAGCTGGAGCTACTTTTTTTAGATTATTTTTCTGTGCGGTTGTTGGAAGAAGAATCCTGCAGCTAAACCGCGTGTAAGCTGCTTGTACTGATACGGGAAACAGTACTCTAAATATTGTGATGCAACACAACTAATAGCATCTGACAGCATCTTACTTTATTATATAACAGAATAACCTTTTAACTTGAACTACAGGATCATTTTATAAAACCGTACAAAGAAGAAGTGAAGTGAGGACAACACGTGTGGTGTTGAAGGAAGTGTGTGGGTGCTTGATTTTCCTGATGGTGAGTGGATCTACTGCAGTAAGAATAACCTCATGTGAACTGAACACAAGGAGGAGATACTACTTCATATCCATGTTCCAATACTCTATTCACAAGTTTTACCTTGTTCTGATCAACACAACCATTCTGTATTAGGAATGTACATTTGAATGAATTCAATAGGTTGTTATCTCTGCCCACCATGCAATGTCTTAAAGTGATCAAAATATATTTATAGAATGACGCTCGGAGAATGCATAACTCCACCGTGGTCGGCTTGTCAATAACGGTGTGTTTTCGTGTAACGTATCGGCGGATGCGTCTCTCATTCAGCCTTGTTATGTCTGTATAACGTTACACTACGTTGTCTCTCATCCCGTCATCTTCTTTCTCACCGTGGACGGCCAGCAGCTTCCGCACACACATCCACACACGTATCTCGCTGCTCTCAAAAGGAGGCGGGGTCAAGCGTCATCAACGCATCATCAGTCACACTGCGCATGTGTTATACCCTGTGGTCTTAAAGCTCAGGCTGATCGGAATCCTTAAAAATATTCCTGAATCCGGATCATGATCCAGATCGCCACCAAAATCTAATGGATTGTCATGCCACACCCCACCAAACCAACAAACCAACAAACAAACCAACAAACAAACCAACAAACCCAACAAACCAACAAACCAACAAACAAACCAACAAACAAACCAACAAACAAACAAACAAACCAACAAACCAACAAACCAACAAACCAACGGCGGTGAAAACATAACCTCCTTCCCTGCAAAATCTAATCTGTTCATCCTTGAGTCCAAATGGACGTTTGTGCCAAATTTGAAGACATTCCCTCCAGGAGAATTGTAGCTTTGGAGAGCAATATGAAAAGGAGCAGTCCTGAAGTGAACCTCAGTGAATGAGAAGGAAACAGAAAGCGACTGCAGGGTTCAGGATTTAATCTATATGTATGTTTTTCTCTGCTTTAAGAGGTTTGGAAACAACATGAATGCTAAACCTCACAGCAGCCTTCCTGGAGAGATCTCTGAGCTCAGATTAAACCAATAGGAGGGTTCAAGTGAGGAGAGCTGTGGCCGTGCACTCTGTCTGCCCCGTAATCCTCCTGCAAAGGGTCACATCGGCCAATACCAAACATCTGAGCCAATACTGCTGGATATGACATGTGTGTTTCTTTTTCCGTTCAGAAGGTTATTTCACCTGCACAAAAATGGCATTATTTTAGGTTACATCTTGTTCTGTAATACTGCTGGACGTGAAACTAAATGAAGTTCGCTGGGTTTAAGTGGAACTCATTTTTAAAGGCTGAAATAATAACGATAGTTTAGAGCAGGAAAAAGCAGATAAATATCTTGTTTACTTCTGCAGCCTAGTCGGCTACTTTTGCATACGGCATTTTTAATAAATCAGTTTTTTGTCACTCTGAATTAAATAATTCGTAAGAGAATATTCTAAAGTGTGATCTGGTGGATTAAATCGTTGGAATGTATTCTATATATTTGCGATGGGCGATGCACTGTTCTGTGTCTTACAGTAGGACTATTGTTAAATGACGCTCCTGCAAACTATTGAATGTGGGTGCACATTCTCTGGGTAAGGAGGATCCTTAAATGTGCCATTTCATTTCATGAATGGATGGTTACGTAGCTGGATTATGTAGAAGAGAGAATGCCAAAATGTTGAATTAAAGTAACAGTGGATGATTTCTTTTCCTCCCTGTCTGCCCGTCTTGTATCGTGGACAAAGAGCTGATAATGTTGAGTTGTATATTCAAGATTTAACTTTTTTCTCCCCCTCTACCTTGACTTTGTGTACGGAGCCTCCATGCAAAACGGTGATGTATGTCCTCGCACGACTGGTGGCGTCCTATTGGCACCGATTAAACGGCCAAAGCGATTAAACGGTCTACCTCTAGTGGGAACAATATGCTGATTATTAACTGAAAGCTCTGCACAGTAAAGAGAAGCTATGAGCTGTCCTCTACCTTTCCCTTGGTGTCATTTTAATCAGCACACTACAGCCCATGTTTTTGAAGCATTTCAGGACGTTGAGCATCATTTCAACAGGTGACAACATCAACGTACCTGTAGGTAAACTCAGTTTGTCGCCCATTGTGTCCCCCCCCACTGCCTACCTCTTGAAGTGGCTAAGCAGGGTTCCAACCAGCTCCCCAATGCGGCTCTCATTGGCAGGCACCATGCCCTGCAGGCACACCACGAGATCCCTGCTGTCCTTGGTGTGGAACACAACCAGCTGGTCCTTCCCAGGGGACACGCTCACTCCCGTCACCTGAGACAGACAGAGAGAGAGACAGGACACACAATTAAACACAGATAAACATGTACATAGAGTTCACAGAGATACACGACATGCAGGTCATGTGTGTTGAGAAACACATCACACAACCATCTGTACTGTAGATAAACACAAACACAGCACATAGATACAGACACAGATGCACATGCACAGCAAGGGTTTGAGTTGGTGCATCCCCAAGAGGGCATGAAATCACCAGGGCTGCTGCACCAGGCTACAGTTCATCACACTTCCACTGGGAGTAACAGGAGGACACCTGAGGGATTAGGAGTAGTCAGCGGATTTGTGTTTTAGTGTTAACGAGAATGACGACTACATGTGTTCGTCAAGACAGGACGATGAGGAGACGGCACCAACGTCATTAACACCAATTGAGACTGTATTAACATTCAATATTGCTGACAAAAAGAGATTACATGTAAAAAAAATGTAAAAAATAAAACTCTCGAACTTTCTGTTGACAAAAAAAAAGGAGACGAAATATGATTTCTGTTTTTTCTTTTCAGTGCAGCAGTTGGTTTCCTGTGCTGCAAGTGTCATATCAGGACGACACCGGCAGCACACAATGAGCTCAGTCAGGAGGACTCAGAGTGACGACAACAACAGGGCTTGGGTGAAAGAAACAAGTTGATATTTTAACCAGAAATGTTCAATATAATCCAGACGGCAACCTCCAGGTCTGAGAAGTGAAGAGCCTTAAACCTGCATTCTTTCTACCAGCCAGCAGGGGGCGACTCCTCTGGTTGCTAAAAGAAGTCTGATTGTATAGAAGTCTATGAGAAAATGAGTCTACTTCTCTCTTGATTTATTACCTCAGTAAACACTGTAAACATGAGTTTATGTTCTCAATCTCTAGTTTCAAGTCTTCTTCAATACAGCGTGATGTTCATTTAGTAAATTATGGACCCATTTAGAGTCAGATAGACCATAAAGCAGGGGATGCTTTAGGGGTGGTACACATGCCGCGTCTAAAAACACGTGGAAAACGCCAGCTGTGCCACATATTCTTTTCTTTCCAATGTGTTTGGGGGGTTGCGCTCCTGCATTTACTAAGCAACCAAAGCCTGCGTGCTGCGATGATGATGATGATGATGATGATGATGAAGTTGCGGTAATTTAATAGTAAGAGCCTCACCGACTAAACTAAACAAAGTCAAAACAAAGATAAAAGCTTGTGAAGGTTCTCAGTCATCCAGGTCATGGTATCTGAGTAAGGGTTGAATCAGCAGCAACTGAACTTGGTTTAGAATCTTGAAGACGTTTCACTTCTTATCCGAAAAGCTTCTTCAGTTCTGGCTGAATGGTAGGGGAAGCCAGGAAATTAACCTCTGTGGGGTCGTTAGCAGGATAATAAAAACCACTCAGTACATCGGTGCTCGTAGGCCGACTCTAACGACCCTTCACTACAGTCGTCACACCTTTTCCTCCACATATTTACTGTAGATTGATATTTATAGAAGAAAGAAATCTCCCGTCTGTGATTGGTTGTTCCTCGTCACATGACATGCGGTGAGCGCTGCAGCGTTCCAAAAGTTTAACTATTTTTATCTCGGGGTGCAGCTGTCGTGACCTGAGAAACGCCGTTGCTTCTGCATTTCAGCGCGCCTGTCGAGTGTCTACATTGACAACAATGGATTTAAGCATGCAAAAGACGTGGCACGTGTATGGCCCTTAGGGCGTGGCTGACTTGTGAATGACAGGTTGCTATCACGCCGTTGTCCGGTCTGGGAGTTGTCCGTGTTTTCGTCTTACAACTTTAACCCTTTCACAGTGTGTTTTCAGTTCATTAAAGTTAATTATAACAGTTTGGTCACATATAAATGTCTTGTACTCCACTTGTAGCTCCGCCCTCTCCTGTCACTTCTGGTTGCAAAAAACCAAGATGACAACGGCCAAAATGCCGAACTCAAACTCTTCAAACCGGCAGTCTACTACTGCGTCCACTTCTTTTATACAATATTAAAATCCAGTGATAAACATGTACGTGATGTTGTGATTAACTTGCATTATGGATGACCTACTTTAGGATGTGGTTTTTATTTTGCATGCTACATTAAGTTAAAGTGAACCATCCTGTGTTCATGATGCACTGCTGTGGTGTTCTCAGTATCCGGTGTCTGTGGTTTCTCCCACTCAAGGCTTAAATCAGCACTTGCAATAACGATTTATTGATCAGCATCCCAACGGTCCAATCGAATTTTTCCACTCCGAGCCCCCAAACAGCATACAAGGAGAGAGCAGCTGGGCTGAAAGGGGAATCCCACTTCTGCGGTTGGACTGTTTAACTTCACAGGTCTTCAAAGCAGACACAACAGGAAGAACCCAATCTCCTCATAGCTAAACACATCTCAGGAGGAAAAGGGGCTCATTAAACACCCATTCCTTTCTATTATATATTATTATCTCTTTCTCTTTTGTCATTCCCCCCTTTTTAGGTTTCTAGCTATTTATTTCCCTCTTAATTTGTCTTTGTGAGCTGAGCTGAGCTGAGGCGCTGCGTGTTGTGGAAACAGCCACAGGGCAGCCAGTCAGGTACATTAATATCCACTCACCAGACTGCAACGCCGAGACAGATTCCCCATCGTGGGAGGACGGGCCCAGACAGGTTGCTTCCGGCGGCTAAACAACCAGCTAGCTTATTTAGCTCCAACGTGACGCCCGTGACTTCGGAAACAAACACTTCACGTAATAATCACCATGAATTAAAGCCCAAAGCGATGCCTCTCTGTCGAGCGATCCACCCGCAGTTAATTACATGGAGCCGATTACATTTACATTTATATTAAAGGCTTAATTGATTGGAACGACAGTCGGTGTTCTAATGAGTCGGGTAATGATACATTCGGATTCGTTTCCTTGTTTCATTTTTTTGTCTTGATTCACCAAATCAGTTTTACCCCCCTCACCCCCCGAGTGTGAAACGTGTCGGAGGCATTTATCTGCCCAGCCATCTGTTCAAGTGTTCGTCTGGCCGACCCACAGCAATCTGAGACAACTTGAGGATGATGATACGTTTCATTACTGCAGTCCAACATATTTATGTTGATTACTAAAATGCTCCTTCACGCTGAGATAATAGTGATCTTACAGGCTTATTACAGGCAACACTGAGTGAGACGGGGAGAATAAAATCTTGGTCGCAATCTGTGTCACTGCAATATTGTCATTTTTTTCAAGCAAAGATTTCAAACATCATCCAGATTTTCTTTTGTTCTTTGTCTTATTTGATAGTAAACTGAATATCTTTGGGTTCTAGACTGTTGGTGAGACATCATCTTGGACTTCAGGAAATTGTAATGAGCATTTTCACTATTTTATGACATTTTCTGGACCAAATGATTAATCGACTAATCGAGAAAATAATCAGTAGGTTAGCTGCAGCCTTAATTGTGGTGCAAATAGTGAAAAAATGCTATGCTTGTGTCGTTCATCTGCACGGCTCACATGTTTTGAAAATTAAAATGTACTCAAAAAAAGAAAAGCGACTAAAGTGACTGTAAGAATCAGAAATGCTTGTTAACAGCGACACCTGTGGCCGTTAAGTCAACGAAAGTCAGCGTCGGGCTCGCTCTACATAGACATGAACGAGCATCGCTCAAAACAATGAGGCGACACACGTCAGCTAAAACCATAATATCATTCTATATTTCATCTGCTTGGCAGTAATGTTAGCTGACCAGACAGTAATATTACGAGAATAAAGTCATAACTTTACGAGAAAAAAAGTCATAATATTAGGAAAACATATTACCAGCAACCAACAGAAGCAATTTCCCCATCAGGTCCGTGTGGTTCTTTTTTTGGAATAAACGCAGTTTCTTGCACAATCTTTTCAGCTGATATGCCAAAAGATGAAGTATTTGGTTATTTGTGAAAACGAAACTAAAGTATAACTTCACAAGATGCTCCCCGTTCCTCATTTTCACACAGACGGCACGCTGCTCTACTTCCCCTCTAAAATAACACGTAAAACTTAGGACTTTATATGTGTAATATTACAACTTTTTTTCTTGTAAAGTTATGACTTTATTCTTGTAATATTGTGACTTTATTCTCGAAATCTCAGATTTTTTTCCCCCTCAATGTGGCCCTAATACTCCGTCGGAAATGTACTAGTGTTAGAGACAAAATATTTTTTAGTTATTGAGGTTAAATAAGTATCATTCATGGTGTTGACAGATGCTGCCAGACCGCCCCGTTAATACAGGTGCATCCCTCCCTTTGTGTGTGGCGAGCTAACGGTTGTTGACCGCAGTGAAAATGTTTTTTTTGAAAGGCTAAATGCCAATGAATACGGACTGAAACAGAATATTTCGTTAGATTTAAAAATATATCTTTTAAATATAGAGAAGTATGTTATTATGATTTAAGTTATACATGAGTGAATCTAATTTTGACAACGTTAGAGCAGACAAATCTTGGTGCACCCCCTGTGATTTCGGGACTCCAGGTTGGGAACCACGGCTTTAGACGCTTCTAAATATCAGAAAATATCATGTAAATATCAGTGTTAATAAACGAGCCTTGATTATATTTGTACAGGTTGACTGTACGGTCGCTATACTACAAACACTTCTGATTAGATCTGGATCTTCATCCTCCAGGAGATTCAGCCACTCCCCTTCTCTCCCTCTCTCTCTCCCTTGTGTGTTTGTTTCCTTCCTCCTCTCTGTGTGAATGTTTGAGTTTTCCTCCTGTGTGTTTGTGTCGTCTGTCTTCTATCCAGGTCTCCATGGAGGAGAGGACGTCGTGTGGCTCAGATCATATCTGTTCTGTTTGGTGACACCTGGAAGTTGCTCGATGTCCTCCCTGATCCATATTATTCATTGTGTTTATAATCTATCTATATGTGTGTCATTCTGATAGTCCATGCTGTAATTTTCTTACTTATTTTCTTCTATTTTTTTCCCCATTAAAGGATTTTTTTTGGAGAGTTTGTCCTTACAGACAGAGGTGTCGGGTGCTGTACAGATCGTAAAGCCCCTTGAGACAAATTTGTGAGTTGTGCTATTGGCCCATATAAATAAAACTATGGAATATTCTAATACACTACAACATATGTTTGAATATTATGCATCTCACAGCTCTGCTATGTCTTATATAAACCACACTGATTGGCTCGAGGAGGACGTTAGAAATGTACATATTTGTTAGCGTTTGACCCGAGAGGGCGGCACCAAGTTGTTAAAAAGCTAATGTCTCGTTTGCATGTTCCCAAACAGTAACAGCAGTGGGTGTATTTTGGAGAGAGCACTTTGTGAGCGAACTCCTGTGTCGCTGTCAACGTGCAGCCGGGACCACAACGGTTTCTGTCAAGTGCTCTCAGGTGTGTTCCTCACTCTGCTCGGCGGTTGTCATGAGGACATAATTTGAACAGCAGGTTCTCTCGGTGTATTCTTACGGGAACAAGTTATTGGTTATATAACACATCCCAACAGTCCTGTAAAGACAGAAGGGGGAAAAAGCAGAAGGAGCAAAAGGTGGAGGGAGCTCAGTGATTAAATGAATGTGGTATAATAAGCTACACTATGAGGGTTTGCTTAAAGGGCGAAAAATAGCCTCTGAGATGTATGAATATATTAAAACAATTATGCTCCATCACCTTCTCATCGTGATCTCGTGTACGATGAGACACTTCTTTTTTTTCTACCAGAATAGTCTGCATATGTGCACCATTCATCTTCATAAACAGAGTCTACTGTATATGGCTTCACGGCAGTTTTAGGTGGAGTAATAAAACAAGACTGAAGTGAAGGGATCAACGGGTGTAAGAAGAAAAAAAAAAGAAAAAGGCGTGAGGAGAAGGAGAGCCGCAGGGGATCAGAAATAAGCCTCGCTGGGATAACGGGGAGGAAAAGAGCGCACATACAGGAGAGCGATTTGTGCACATGCCTGAACGACACCAGACATCAGCTGATCTGCCCTGCCGCTCGGTATCCATGACAACGCTGTCTCCTGGGAAGTTGGCATGACAACAACGGGAAGAGAGAAGCGGCAGCAGCGGAGAGAGGAGAGAGGAGAGAGGAGAGGAGAGGAGAGGAGAGGAGAGAGGGGAAAGACAGCAGTAGATAGGGAGAGGGGGGAGGTGGAGGAGAAGGAGGAGGAGGAGGCAGGAATAGAAAATGAAAAGGAAAGATGGTGAGATGAGTCACTGATGCAGAATGGATATTTCACCGTTTCTTCATCAGTATTTTCTTTATTCAAGAAGGCATAAAGTGCAATGATCTCACTTTAGCTGCACAGGCATTAATTGGCGTATAAATCCTCTGGCAGACAGCAGTTGGCTCCTCGCTGTAGTGCTCGCCATCTATCAGCCTTTATGCTGCCCTGCAGGAGCAGCAGTAAACACACAGTATAGGGCGGCCAAATGGGATGCTGTGGTGTTAGCCTATCAGTGCTAATCAACAACCAGCTAACTGCTTTCCCCTCTGTTTGACCTTCTCCGATCGATAGCTCCACGTCACGCTGCCGTGGCTCTCAGCCTACAGTACATCTCTATTTCCTCCTCCTCCTCCTCCTCACCCCCCTCTCTCTTCTTCTCACCCGCCTTTGCACTTTTTCACCTTGACCTATTCACTCACCCACTAAGCTCGACATTTAAAAAGGCCTGGTGTTATGGATACAGCAGGGCGGTGGTTATAATCGGGGATGTGATGGTGACTAAAAGGATGAATGATGAATGATGAATGACTCCCTGAGTCTGACAAGCAAATGCTGTTAAATGATGAGGCTTTCTCTTATTATCAACAAATCCCATTAAAAGACCAAAAACAAATCCTTTTTTACAGTATAAAAAACGAAAACAACGTGTGTATTGAAAGATTTACATGTTCATGGAGCAATTCAAATGGGAACAAAAACATATTTGTCTCACGCCGTTGACTACCGCTCATATGTTTTCTGAAATAAGGTCCCATGGTGGTCCACCAGATACAGACAATACATCCCTGTTGTTTTGGGTGTTTTCATGGGATTTGTTGACAAAAACAAAAAATATAAATTATCACCAGACTCATAATTTAAGAATGCAACAAATACTTAATTTTTAAGATAAAAAACAGACACAAAAAATGTGTTTCATTTCCAAACAGGGCGTTAAAATAGCTGTAAATGTCTCTACCCTCTATGGTTATAATGTGAGTACTACTCTGGTTGTGTCACTGCCAATGTGTGAAAGCTGCAAACCATACCATGTAGCCCCTCTTGTCCTTCTTGTACAACACTGATGGCTCTCCATATGTCTTGTGTATGGGACTGAGCTCCATCTATCAGCTCAGTGTGTGTGTGTGTGTGTGTGTGACTCACTCTCTCTGAATGAACAATAACTAAAAACCTCCTTAACTCACGCTGCTCTCTCTCTGCCACCATCTGTCTCAACTCCATCTCCCCATTTCACTTCCAGATGCAGCTAGATACCGGCTTTGGGTGTCCGTCTCTCAGCTCTCTCCTAATTCCTTCTTGTCATTCTGTCAGATTGCACACCGGGGTGTCTCGTCACAGTTGTCACCTCACACCGGCCTCGTATCTCACTCATTTCAACCAGACGACGGGGGCGTAGCCGCCTCGGAGATTAATGTGTTACACGTTCATTTCCTGCCTCATTCCAGTTTCACCTCCAAGGTCACTGGTGCAAAGAAACCTGCGTGAGCAATATACTGTACAGTATGTGTCATAGCAGAGCAAGATATCATCCGTAGTTTGTTTAAAAGGCTGCTTTCTCTTCTCTCTTTGTTTTCTCGAAAAGGAGCTTGTGTATTTGTACGTTTGTGAGGATCTATTTGATTTTTACACCTTAAAGACTTTGCACACTAAGTCCAGATGTTTTGTCCAAAAATTCTCACACATTTAAAACAAAATACGGAAAACTTTTGTCCGTCAAAGTACCAAACAGGTTTGATTTTCTGCGTTTTTTTTAGTTGTTTGACCACTCAGAGCCACCATACATCATAGACTGTATATGAGAAGTGGACGTAGTCACCGTGACATCACCCATTGGTTTGTGAACAGCCGTTTTGAAGCCTTGAGTTCGTCATTTTGGCCGTCGCCATCCTGTTTTTTGCAACCAGAGGTGACACGAAGAGGTTGGAGCCGTGGTAGCGACCTGTCAATCCCAAGGTAGCCACACCCTGAAGCTATGTCCCTCCGGTTATGGGCTGGACTATTTCCCCACACTAGAAGAAATTCTTAGTCGACTAACACTCATACGATTTAATCGACAAATCTGTAAAACTGAGTTTCTCCACAAAGAATCACACAAAAGCACCACTTTAAATCTTATTTTTACCAGTTTCTTAGAAATAAGTCATTCTGTATGAAAAAAGCATAAAAAACAACTAATCGACTAAAGAAATCTTAGTGGACCAAGACCAAAACGACTGATTAATCGACTTATCGACCTTTCTGAGCAGGTCACGATAAAACAAAATAACAACTGCCTCTTATTAAAGGTGCTAAATATGGGATATCTATTGCCTCTCAGCAGCTCTCAACATGGCGACGCCTAGCCGTGGGTTGCAGCTAATAGTGCTAACAGCGCTAAACAATGTAAACAAGGACGAAAGTGCAGACAGAGCCAACGGTGTTAACCTGAGCGGAGGGTGGGCGGGGCCATGAGCTAGCCAGTGCATGCACTAAAAGGCACACGTAGGTTGCCAGCAATGTCAACAAAGCAGAGACAAGCTCTGATTACAACACACACAGATGGAGAGAGACTTCATTCTCTGCTCAGGTAGACATTACTCCTCTGTATCTTTACATCGACAATAGCTGTTGATGTTACATTAATTCTCTGGATATCGTGTAAAGCACCTTTAAGAAATGAAATACTTTTGAGCGAGAAAATTGATGAAAACAAGAGAAAAGAAAAGAAAAGAAGCCTTAAATGCAACAGATTCTGTCGGCACAAGTAGCATGAAGTCACCACACACACAAACACACATACACACACAGGACATATCTGCCATGGTAACAGCCTCATGTGCTGTGTGCATGTAGCAGCCCTTAATGGGCCTATCACGGTGTGAATATGAATTAAAAGCAGCCAATTGTAGAGCTGAATGAGATTTTTTTTGCATATTGACATGTTGCCACAGGATAACGGGGCTGTGTGAGATGTGGAGAGCCGAGATAATAACTGTCACCTCTGCTGCAGCTGCTATCACACACAGCAGGATGTACAGGAGGAACGTAAACCTCTACTGGAAGGGCAAGAATATCATATAGTTTACTGTTGTATAAAATTAACATTTGTAATAAAAAGTAGGGCTGCAACTCAGGATTATTTCATAATCAAATAATTTGGTCTATAAAATGTCAAGTTGTTTTGTCTGACTGTCCAGAATCCAAACAAATTTAATTAAAGGTGACATGAAACAGAACAAATAAACAAATCCTCACATCTGAGAAGCTTAAAGCCATGGGCACACTACCAACGTGAGGAGCGCGTGGCGTCTGCGTCGCGTGGTGGCTGCGTGATGCAGGAGTCTGGTGTTCACACTAGACACGTGTTGGCTGCGTGTCGGCTGTGTTTCTGCTGCTGCTGTCAGCCCTTTCTTTCGGCATAGAGTTTGCCTTTTAATGGCCATTTAACTTCATGATAAATATAATTATATTTATTTTAGACAGGGAAAGGTTCAGAAACGTGTGGTAATTAGTAATTAATAGTAATAATCCACAATTAAAACTCCGTACTGTATTCATTTACGATGCTTTCCAAGTCACTGCTTGTTCCACATCACTGTCCGGCACATATTTCAGAATAAAAGCCTTGTGTTAACAAATGAAGGAATTCTGTGAAAAGAAAACCGACTTTAGGGCTTTTATTTCTAAATGAAGGCAGGAAGTGTTGATTTAAACCCCAAACTTCATCAATTCTTGGAGCTCTCAAAGTGACCGCGTGTTCCACAGCACTGACTGCTCATATTTCAGAATAAAAGCCTCGTGTTAACAAATGAAGGGATTCTGTCTATAGAAAAAACGCCTGAGGGCTTTTATTTTGAAAGCAGGAAATGTTGATTTAAAAACAAGTTTACTTAACTTTACTTTTTTTCATCTCCGTAACATATTCTACAGATAAACCTCGAAACTGTAGTAAAGTCTTGCTGGTATGAAGTTAACATACAGTCACTAGATCACTTTCACTGTCTGTGACATATTCTACAGATGTCTAGACATGTAAACTGTGTTATGTAGCTGATATGATGTCAATATACTATCAATAGACCACCTTCACTGTCTGTTGCTGCTGGGACACACAGCCGAGAAGCGAGCGGCTCACGTGTAAAATGGGTGAGCCTTCTCATGCGGGCAGTGTGTCCACCACTTAAGAAACCAAATCTTGTTAAATTACCTTAATGGTCAACTGATTATCTACATAGTTATAGTCCAATTTCTTCAGCACTAGTCTGGAGAAGACTTGTACTTGATTCTCTGATTGTAAAACTAATATACTGCACAATCTCTTCCATAAATACATATTTAAACTGATCTATCTTGTTTTAAAAGCAACATGTAGTTCTCTATTGTACATTTATACACATTTAAACTAAGTACGAGAAGCTTGTTCAACATAATCCTATTACTGCACCACTGTAGGTCTTCAATAATTAAACGGGGAAATTCATAGGTTTTATTCTAATGAAGCCAGCTCAGAGAGCTTTCTCTCTCTGATATACAGTATGGTCTCTGTATAATGAAGCAGCCAGAGTAATTAAACTTTAACAGAAGTAGCGTGGTCCATTTCAAATAGTTCATTAGAAGAGTTAAAATTACTGCTGCTTATCATTTATCATTTTTTTAATTCATTTTAAAATTGCTTCGATCATTTTTTGGTGGTTTAATGTTTTAATCTTTTATGTGTTAAATGCATCATGGATCTTTTTGTTTTTGCTGACGATCACCAGTGGATCTACCGAGCTTCCGGTGGAAGCACAACAGCCGAGTGCGATTTGAGACAATGCTGCCCTGTCGAAATTCATACACTACGCAAGTACAAGTACACAGTGTGCACAGAGTACGACATGGAAGTGTACTAATGGAAGTATCCGCATTGAGACACAACTTTAGTTTTTCGCGGTCACCATCTCGGTTTTTGGAGGTCGTCATCTTGGTCTCGGTTTTTGGCGGTCGTCATCTTGGTTTTTGGTCATCACAATCTTGGTTTTTAAAAACCAGAAGTAACATGAAAGGGTGGAGCTCAGTACAACCGAACGCTGAATAAGACACTTTTAGGCGACCAAAAAGGTTATAATTAACTTTGATGAAGTGAAAACTCACTGTGAAAGGGTTAAAGTTGTAAGACAAAAACACGGACAACTCCCAGACCGGACAACGCCGTGGTAGCGACCTGTCAATCACAAGGTAGCCACGCCCTAAAGCATCCCCTGCTTTATGGTCTATCTGACTCTAAATGGGACCATAATTTACTAAATGAACATCATGCTGTATTGAAGAAGACTTGAAACTAGAGATTGAGTCCATAAACTCATGATTACAATGTTTACTGAGGTAATAAATCAAGAGAGAAGTAGGCTCATTTTCTCATAGACTTCTATACAATCAGACTTCTTTTAGAAACCAGAGGAGTCGCCCCCTGCTGGCTGTTAGAAAGAACGCAGGTTTAAGACACTTCAGCATCGGCTTCACTTTTCCGACCCGGAGGTTTCCCACTGGGTATTTCAAGTTGTAAAAAATAAACAAAACTTTGCTTTTTCTTATTCCCTACTCTAAAAATCAACCCTGGAACCCTTAGATACATCTGGCGACAACTAGTGGGGGTCCCGACCCTAAGGTTGGGAACCACTTATGTACCATAAAGCACCTTGACTTGCCTTTGTGTATGAATAAACATGCCCTGCCTGAATTCACAGCTGATAAAACAGTAAAATGTTGAAGTATCGGTGTGATGAGATGATCGTTTTCTCTCAGTGTCTCTGTTTACAAAAGTGTAACAGAGGCAAAGAAACATTTCGCAGCATTATCTTGAGCTAATATGATTTTATGATAACACGTAATTCAATTTAAACCGAAAGCAATTCTGTATAAACCGTCTCTGAGCTGCTACATGTGAAATAGTGTCTTATGGATTTGCATCTAGAAGATCACTCCTTCTATTAAGCCAATATATGAAACCTCTTTGGAAGTGGGCACTAAAATACTATTACACCTGTGTCTAATGAGCCGCCCTGGGTTTGTGATGAAGAGAGTGTGCCTACGTTGTAGAGGGGGATGCTCTTCATGGGTTTGTACTGCTTCAGGGGGTCCATCTTGTACAGGTGGCGATCAGTGATGAGCACAGCCCGGTCCTCCGCCTTGTGGAAACGGTTGATCTGAGAATCACAAAGCTCCTCATTAGTCACCCCACAGGATAAGAGCACACACATACACATCTAAACAGCCTGCAGGGAGGTGGTGCAAACCAGTAGCAGTTGGTTTTACTTGTTTGTACAGACAGATGCATGTTGTGACTGTGTGTGCATGTGGTTAGGAGAGGATGAATGCTCTGAAAGCCTCCGTCGTACCTTGCGCACGTTGCAGGAGAACAAAACTCTCATGAATTTGTCTTTCCGCTGCAGCTCGCTGGAAACCAGAGTGAACGATGACGCTGTGTCGGGGCTGTCTCGCTTCTGTCGGCCACAAAATAACACAGACAACCTGTTAAAACACTCCGACACAATGACACTGTTTAGACATTATGAATCTCAACACAGTCGCCGGCGCAGAGGCGTAATAAAAGCCATCTCAGCACCTTCGAAGCTCACTGATTGACATGTTGTATTTCATTAGTTTAATCTGTACTGTACAAAAACTGTACCCTCTCATGTCGTATTCACGACCTCGTAAGAGGACACTTTCTGAAAGCTCAGAGTTTACGAGTTGTGACGTGTTTGTTGACCAAAGGCCACGAAAGTTAATTTTTAGGCCCATAATAAGTGAATATATTGTAATTTTAGACGTATATTGTTTTTCTTCGTAATTCTATAATCTGTCGGAGGAAAATGTTGATATTCCTAAAAGCCTCATCTTTTTCCTCCGTCATTATGCTTTGCATTTCCTGCATTATGCTAAGCAGCAGGTGTTCTCGCGATTTAACCGCTTGAACGCCAAGCATATGGTGTACATGACTTCCCTTGTTCCCTTGTAAACACGATTTCACAAGTTTCATTTGAAGGCACCATGTCTCTTGGCTAGGGCAGTGACTTCCTGGAGTCTCCACTGGTTGCCTGGCAACTGGTCACAAGAAAGTGATGATGCGTATTTCCCAAAATGTCAAGAGCTTGCCGAACAAATGAGCCTAAAATGTTTATTTAAATCAGGAACTTTCTGATCAAATGGTGAATTTGACCTGACATTTGATGCCAACATTTCCGGCGATACCAAAGAAATGTTGATGTTTGATATGCAGCCCTAATAGAGATTTCAGAGACACAATACCAAAGAGTAAGAGCTGACGCATACAGTAACACTGACACTAAAACGAGAACATGCATAAACTACTCACAGTCTGTCTTTTCTCCTATAAAAACACACATATTACTGTACCATCCCCGGGACTACCATCCCACTACTCACCAAGTAGTTTCCTTCCCAGGCTCTCTGGAGCCCCAAGTCGGCCCTGTGGCCCTTCAGGGCCTCCAGACAGGCTACCTTGGCCCTCACCTGCAGGGCCTCCTCTGGAGAAAGGCCTTTGATCAGCGTCCATGCCCACCACCTGGAGGTAAACACATCCACACACACACAAAGAGAGAACTAAGAGCAGAAGAAAATCGACTTTCTCCATCCAGATTGCTGCACGAGGCCTTGATAGTAGTCCGATCCAGCAGGACCGCAGCGGACCCCAGCTGTACTGTACTTATTGGCCTTTAACTCACACATCCTGACAGCCAACATCACTCTCTATTTTCTCACTGCGCCCAGCTTCAAATAAGAAAAAAAAAGCGAACAAACAGACGTCGGGATGAAAGGCAGTGATGAGTCTTTGATGGAGGAGGAAAAAATCAATGCCCAGTGTGAGCCCAAGGCAGAAGGAAACATGTGTAAGTTGCTTCAAACGGACTCATCTGGATGTAAAATAACACTCGAGGCCGTGCGGTTGGGGTCGGATCCACTTTTAGTTCAGCCAATTCGGGAAATTGATTTTTTTCAAAAGAAAGCAATTTAAAAACATTTTATTTCAAAAAAGATTCATCCTCTGCCTCCATTTGAATGTCTTAATAGAGGATGGATGGTTCATTTCTACACATATAAAAGCAGTTTTACTTTATATTTGAATTAATAGAGAATTAATCCTGAACCTACTGTGTAAAAGGACCCACTTAGGAACAAATAGAGCAGCTCGTTATTTGTGTTTGAAAAGCAAGAACCCTAATAACAGCAGTCCCATTTAAAGATACATGTTAGCGTACCTGTTATAGATGCTCCTGAGCGCCTCTTCAAACTTGCGCAGGACTTTGGGGGGCGTGGGCCACTTCACATGCCGGCCGTAGTCCTTCATGTTTTGGACGTTTTTGAAGCGCCGGTTGACCTCGCGGATGTACGACTTCACCTTGTAGCGTCGGTAGGCCTGCAGGATGACGAGGGCCGCTCTCATCCGCCGGTATCGCATTCTGGCTATGGCGCCCCTCCACACCTGGAGACACAGAGGCAACATGATGAAAACGCAATGAAGCCTCTTTAGATAACTGCATTTTCACATGTTTAGAACACAACTACGGCACGGCTCCTTAAAGGGGATCTTGAGCAAGAAGTACCATCGAAGTGAAGCAGCAGAGGCTGAGATATCCTGACTTTTAATCCCTTTAGCAGTTAAGCTCTTGAAATGCTGGTTCCTACATTTCCCATGATGCACAGCAATAGAAAGGGACCCTACTTTGGCAGCTATTTGAGATGTAGACTTAGTCTTCAGATGAAAATGTTAATTAGTTTTAGTCACATTTGAGTCGTTTTTATCCTTCAGAGTTTTAGATGACGACGACTCGAAGCGTTTTAGTCGCTGAAAAGTAATTTTTAGTCATTTTTAGTCATTACTTTTGGTTAAAGGTCCCATATCATGCTCATTCTCAGGTTCATACTTGTATTTTGTGTTTCTACTAGAACATGTTTACATGCTGTAATGTTTAAAAAAAACCTTTATTTTCCTCGTACTGTCGTGTCTGTCTGAATTTACCTGTATTCACCCTCTCTGTCTGAAACACTCCGTTTTAGTGCATTTCAATGGAATTGCAACGGAATTGCGTTGCTTGGCAACAGCTTCGGTCCATGTTTACTTCCTGTCAGCTGATGTCATTCACATGCACTGCAACAGGAAATAGACTGGGACACAATTAGAATGTTTATGTTTAAAACCGTGTAATGGTCTAACGGTATATTTGTGACATCACAAATGGACAGAAATTCTGACGGCTTGTTTCAAAACGCACAATTTCTGAATACGGGCTGTGTTTATTTCTCCGTATATTGAGAGTTTTGATAGTTTAATAGTATTTATAAAGCACTTAAACCTGCTTTATAATATAAAAGACATGAAAATCTCACTTTTTACAGTATGGGACCTTTAAAATGTTTTCTCTCACCAGATTTATATTGAACATTTCAGCCAATCTAGTTTAGCCAAAACCAATAATTTTAGTCAAACGTATTTCCCCATAAGATTTGATCTTATGATAATGGATGAAAAACACAGGTTGAATGATTAAGAGTGCAGCTTTGTAACTCCGAGTCCTCCTAACTGCTCATTAACGATGCACAATTCAATCACACCCACTGGTCCGATATGAGAGCCACTCCGCACCATCCAACATGCAAAAATATGCGTTAATCAACCGTTAAAACCCGACACACAAACCGCCAACTTTATGCATTATAGTAGCACAATTGTCAGGACTGAGGACTGAGACAAGAGGGACAGAGATGGACTACATTTTAGTCTTTTTTGTCAACGATATTGAAGGTTTGATATCCTCACCGTTGGTGTTTCATGATCTCGTCATCGTCTCGTCTTAGTCACGGAAAAAAGATAATTGATGAACATATTTTGTCATAATTTTCATTCAAAATGAACACTGTTTGGACCAAAGAGGACTCATGAAGACCTCTACATACACTTCAACTGACCTTTATGTATAAAAATCAGTGGAGTTCCACTTTCAGCACTGGAGGAAGGGATGACGGGACATTTAGAGCTGCTGTATTTAGATTTTACTTATTTATCTGGTAGAATATCCACCACTTACCGGGCTATTTTAAGCTCTTAAGCAGCGGTGGTAAACAGCTGACCATAAAGAGGTACAACTCTAGCTATAAATACGGCTGCATACTGCTTTAAAAGCTAATATATATAAATGTGTATTTCTATGCGTTATAATGCCATTTTCTTAATTTACAATTACACAAAGAAATTGTTTTTCCATTACTCATCATTAGAATTCATTATAGCTTGTTGCTTGTTTATTTGTCGTACATCAGTGCTTGTAATGTTTGAATAATGTGGATTCAGACTAAAATAAGGACCCCACGCCTGCCTGTAACCAGACATAGGTTGAGTGGCTATCAGAGCCTCTAAAACATGAATAATAGATGCAAGTGGGACCCCTGGGACCCGTAACTCTTGATCCGCCCTCACTAAAACCACCGCCATATGCTCCCCTTCTACTGTATGCTCTCTCTCTCCTTATACACACACACACATAAACACAACTCCTCAATTATTCATACATTTATTAGACCACATTGTACCTAAATAATCAGCCATAGAGTGCATTTAGTGTCAGAAACTAAAGGCAATACTGCGCGAGAGGCTCCTGAATATCATCCAAGTGTAATGCAAAGTAATGATGGAGATCATGAATATTTAATCTTTTAAAGTGTGGGGGTGGCCGGCGGCACAGAAAAAGGATTTCTCGCATTTGCATAATAAAACTGTGGAGGAGGCGTTTTCACCTGATGAGACTGGCGGTGTAATAATTTGCAGAGAAGACGATAAGTCATGCACCGCTTGGAATATACGGAAGCAGCAGATTAATACATTTCCTTTCAAGATGATAACCTCGCAACCGTATCAGCTGCAGAAGTGTGTTTCAGTTGTACTTTGGCATTATATTATAATGTGAAAAGTCACTTTTTAAACTAAAGGAATGTAACACAGAGTCACCTCCACTGGAGAGACGTAACTGAAGGATCTAGTTCACAGCATTAATTATGAGCTGGAAGGAAGACGCTGCATCACGCTGAGATCAATGAAAGAAAGAAAGTCAGCCGCCTAATCAGCCAGCCGGCCGGCTCGCACCGTCTTTCTCAGAAAAGGAAGCTTTAATTCAGATCTTTTAAGCCCTAAAGTTTATGTAATCGTGTGTTGTG
>CAKAOH010039373.1:3232-27828 GCA_916701665.1 Sebastiscus tertius | reverse complement strand
CGAGTGGTTATTTGAGTTACTGTTGCCTTTCTATCATCTCCAACCACTCTGCCCATTCTCCTCTGACCTCTGACATCAACAAGGCATTTCCGTCCACGCAACTGCCGCTCACTGGATATGTTCTCTTGTTCGGACCATTCTCTGTAAACCCTAGAGATGGTTGTGCGTGAAAATCCCAGTAGATCAGCAGTTTAATACTCAGACCAGCCCGTCTGGCACCAACAACCATGCCACGTTCAAAGTCACTTAAATCCCCTTTCTTCCCCATTCTGATGCTCGGTTTGAACTTCAGCAAGTCGTCTTCACCACATCTAGATGCCTAAATGCATTGAGTTTCTGCCATGTGATTGGCTGATTAGCTATTTGTGTTAACAAGCAATTGAACAGGTGTGCCTAATAAAGTGGCCGGTGAGTGTATAGTTGACAGTAGATGTTTCTGGACTACTTGGTACAGGGTTATTTCGGTCGATACATTAAAAGTATCAAGTACCGGTACCCAGCCCTAGTCATGACTAGCGCGCTTTCTCCCTCTCATGAATACACACGGATCCACTTTGCCAGCAGTATATTGTCTCTCCCATCTTTTTGTCATTGATTAGTTAAGCGGTAGAATGTGGGAATAGTCACACTTCCTCAATCCTGTTTTCCCACACAGCCTCCATACCACACCCAGGCAAACAGTCCTGTACAGTGTACACACAGAGAGGCAATAGACGTGGAAAACGTGAAAGCTTCACATTCACATTTTATACAAAGTCTTAATACAGTAATTCTAAATGAGAAATTGAGTGTGAAAAGGTGCCAAGAGTGAAGTCAGAGAGGAAAACAAATCCGAGTTAGTAAGACATCATGACGACGGGGGACTAAAGAGACGGAGCAGATTGGAGGAGAGAAAAGGTGACAGAGAGATGAGAGCATATGGATGGGGGAGGAAGAGCGAGAACTAATTAAAGAAAGTAGAGTTTTTAGTTGGGTGTTGATTCCATGAGGAGTAATGGTCCCAGGTGTGTGAGATGAGGGGAAACGGAGGAGATGAGGGAAGGGGAAGGAAACTAGGTCCCCATACACCATATGTTCTCCATCTTTCCCTCTTTCTTCTCACTCTTTTATTCCCTTTCATTTCAGGCTTTGCACCGTCTCACTGAGATGAGCTGAGCGCGGATTGCTTTCCTTCTCTTTGTGCGTCTTCCTCACCGTTCTGTCAGCTATTGCACTGTACTGCTGTACTGCAGGTTAAGTAAGGTGACAGTGAATTGAGTGGGCGGTGGTTTGGAGACGGAGTGATTGTGTGGCTGTTTGCATTACGCTTTTGTTTGCATTGCAGAAAGGTTTCATAGCTTCCATGATTTGTCTGCACAATGTAAGGCGTATTTATTAGGGATTTCTATTTGCTGTTCCCTCTGTAGATGTGGATTTCACTATTTGGCTTGCACAATATGGGCTTTTATTGTTTAGCTTATCCTGTGTTTATTTGGCATATAGGGTATTCATGTGTATGCAACTCACTTGTGCAACATTTACATTACTTATTGTTTGAAAGTGGATTTTTTTGTGTGCATTGGGTAAGACTGTAGCTTTGCCAGCAGGTTTGGTCATTAAAAATGTTATTGAAGTGCCACTTTGCAGGTTCAGTACTTTGTCCTGTAGATTTATGAGTACAGTGCGAGTCCACGTATACCTACTAGTGTTTCACTCCTTGACCACAGTACAGGAACAGACCATGAGTTTAAAATGACATGTCATCTAAAAATAGCAGCTAAACTCACTCACCCTTCCCTCAACGCAGCCTCACTCTGGCCGGATAACCACCCCCCAACCCTCCCACCCCCTCATCACGGATCTCTCCACCCCGTCATGAAATGCAAGCTGCTCCCACTGTACATTCCACTCCGAGGAATGAGCCAACTCCCCTGTAAATTAGAGAGCGGGGGGCTAGTTATTGTTTTCTGCCAAACAAAGGCAGTTAGCAAACAGGAGTGGAGCAGTTCCCAACCGGTGGTTAGTCAGGCTTAGCGGCTGGGGGCCTGGAGGGAAGCTGCTGCTGCTGCTGCTGCTGCTGCTGCTGCTGCTGCTGCTGCTGCTGCTGCTGCTGCTGCTGCTGCTGCTGTGTCACCAGGTTGGAGTGCCTCAAGGCTCCGTCCCGGGGCCCCTCTTTGGTCTCTTTTTTTCCCATCTCTGTTGTGATTGTGTGTCTGTATGTGTGCCCATGTGTGGGCCCTCAGGCTGTTGTCAGGCAGATCACGGGAGCTGTTGTGAGTTAGCCCGTCTGTCTGTGTCTACCTACATGCCTCTGTTCCCTAAAGAAGGAGAAGGAAAGGAGGGAGATAGGGGATGGGAGTAGGGGGGTTACTACAGAGAGATGGAGCGAGCGCATTCCTCGACATGCACAAAACGTGTCCGCAGGGGGAACTGCAAGCCCAGCAAGATTCACAGACTTCCAACTTCTTAAAACAAGACTCCCCTCTTCTCCCCCTCCCTATCCTCCTCCTCCTCCTTCCCCTCCTCCTCCTCTTCCTCCTCTTCTTGGCCCTGGAGTGGTTTAAGCGAAGGGATAATCTGTGGAGGAATTCCAAAAGGCAGGAATCCAGGGATTATCCAAAGAGGAAAATGGTAGATGATGGAATATTTAAGGGTTTACCTGAAATGATTGCCTGGGTTTTAGGCTTTGAGGTTTGAATTTGTGACAGCATGACCAATTTCAGTTTGCAAATAAGGTGATAAAAATTAACTAAACAAGACATCAACCTAAACAGGATGTGTGGGCTCCTCTCTGAGACATTTATATAATGCTGGCCGTCCTGCTGCAATGAACTTCCATAATATGCATTTTCTAAATTCAGACCGAAGAGGTTTCTTTAAATACAGTGAATACCCAGGGTTAAATTGAAGCAGCCAAAGTTCAAAATGATCATCCTGAACAATGTCATATGCTCAATACTTTTATATTTCAAGTGTTGTTAGAGCTGCAGACGTGATCTTTTAAAATAAGTCTCCAGTCTTTCATTCTTACTTAGTTTGAAGTCAACTAACACTGTCCTGTAGTCATGTCCACTATTCAGAATGAAGTTACATTAGCCTTCAATCAGTATAAGAATTCAGTATCGGTATAAGCAATCTGGTGTTCTGTTTCACCAATCAGAAGTGATTAAATACTAACTTATTGTAAGCCAATCAGACATCATGTATGACCATGAGAGCCAATCCTGTCTCATCTGTGTCAGTCCAAGATGATGGTGCAACAGCTAGTCTATTTATTGATATCAAATTAGAACTGGTCTGATTAGTTGATTTCTTGATTAGTTAATCATCACAAAAAAAATAATTGGTTAAGTATTTTGATAATTGATAGTCACTTGTCAAATAAAAACGCCAAACATTTGCAGGTTCCAGCATGTTAAATGTGAATCCTTGCTGCCTTTATCTGTTTTATTTCACTGTAATTTTAATATCTCTGGGTTTTGGACTGTCAAAAAGAGGAGTTTGACAATGTCACGTTGGGCTCTGTAAAATTGTGATGAGGCATTTTTCTAATTTTGAAAATTTTGTTGACAGTTTTTATCAATTGATAAATCGAGATAATCCTTAGTTGCAGACAAAATGCCAAAAGACAAATACGCATGGGTATTGTGATATTATGTGTTGTGATGCTACATAGATTCTCCAAAACACCGTATCGATTATTAATTAACCTCTTAAAAATCTGCCGGCAGACCCGGCCACTATGCGGTCTTTCGGAGGTTGTGGCGGGCTCAGTTTTAAAGCTAGAGTGCTAGAAAACTAGAAAAGGAATCCATTGGTAACAACCACATCCAATTGCATTCATGTGTGATGATGTTAGTCTCCGTATTAGCCATTTCACATCATGACTTTTTTTTTTACTCAGATTTTATACATCTGGTGATGTGTCTTTATACTATGACAGTTTTTCATGAATTAGATTTGAAAAAATCATAATATATCACCTTGTTTACAGTATATATCGAAACATATTGAATCGTTACCCTCCTAGTCTCATGATACGTGTCGTATCGCCAGATTGTTGCCAATCCACAGCCCTAGTTAAACTCATGAATATGAGCATGTTGTGTCTGCCATTCACACAATCCCTCCAGACATTACTTGACCCAAAAAACCTGGTGATGTTCCGCATGTGGCTACAAATAAACATAGTTTGGCAGCAGCGTGGTGTTTAAAATGCTGTAACACTATCTGTGTATGGCTGTGTTATTGTAAACAGGCTGCATCTTTGGGGCTTAGCTCCTCCTGTCCTACTTAACTGGTCGATAAACAGGCTTTAGCTTTAATTATGGTGATGTCTGATATTGCGCCTTCTTACATCATGCTGGTATCTTGTTTATGTGTTTTGTCTGGCCCTGTGTTGTTTGTGTGTGCATTTGTGCGTGTCCGTCACTATTTCTATGTGAGTGTGTGTGTGTTCTGGATGTCTGAGGATATAATGACGGTGGGTGTATGTCCTGTCTGGTAGCTGTAATCACTACCACTGTGTGGTTGGTCAGTACATTGGGCTCTGTTTGCCATGGTATCTGTGTGTTTCTATTTTCACATGTACAAGGTGGATTACATCAGATCCTGTGTATTTTTTTAAAAGCCCCTGCATAGCCTTTGTAGTTGATTAATATTCCGACTGTGGTGTCTTACTGTGTGTTTTGTAGATGTGCAATCAAGGTCACTCATTTAAAGAAAAGGAGCATCCCGTGCTCTCCTCAAGTGCTCCAATTATTTACATTTTTCTTTCAATGTTTCGCTACAAACTTGTATTGTGGATAATTTGAACTTTAAGATACAATAAACATTGGCTGGCTCATTTACAATAGTTTTTAAGATGTGTGACAGCAAAATACATTAAAGGGTAGCTTTGGTGTTTTCAACTTTGACTCTATTTTCCCTTGTTTTTGTGTCTAAGTGACTAATGGGGAGAACAATTTTTTTAATTTAATGGATAACGCTGTAACCGGCATCCGCGAAACGAGCTGCGAGGGCAAATTCAAAGACCTCATCCACATTTTCAAAATCTAAGTTAAACACTAAGCTACACTTTCTGGCACTGCACCATGGATGTATTGCACTATTCCACCGTTGTCTTCCGGCAACACGTCACCTCGCGAGATTTCAGAACGAGACTTCTCCTACAGCGAGACTCTTTCCATAATGTTTTACTTTTAGTGGACGTAAATGACAGTGCCAGCTTGCCCCAATAGCACCATATGTTCACACACTGAGATGCGTTGCTAGAAATGTGTCGCCCACAAAACCATTGATTGCACCACTCGTCAATGTCAAACTTCGCTCAGGCAGCCACTGAAATCAAGCAAGAGGCAGGCTTTACTACTTTACCACACCGGAGAACTTTCGGCGACAGAGCCTTCAGGGTCGCAGCCCCCGACCTCTGGAACTCTCTCCCTCCTGAGATCAGAAATGCTTCATCCCTGGACACTTTCAAAAAACACCTCAAGCACCACCTGTTCATCAAGGCCTATGACCTCAGCTAACTCTTCCTACACATCACTCGTTTTAATTACCTGGCCACTGTTTTTTCCTCTGATTATTTATCAGTATGATTTTGAGTGCCCTCTTTGTAAAGTGTCCTTGGGCTTCTTGAAAGGTGCTATATAAATCCAATTCATTATTATTATTATTATTATTATTATTCCTGTTTTGATGTGGTAGTGCTAGCGAGCTGTGAGGGAGCAACAGAGTACATGAGGGGGAATGAGGAATATCTCATGTCGTGATAGTTTCATGTAGGCTACTGTCTTTGAGAGAGCGACAGAGAGAGACAGAGACCACATTTTTCCGTTAATCACATCTGATCGCCCGGTTGCAAGCACACAGCCCCGCTCCACAGGCGCACCTCGCCGTCTTGCCCGACGCACTTTGCCGAGGCGTTTTTAAAGTGGCCGCGCCTGTAGCGACGTGTCTCTGTGTGATCAGCCCCTATTACAGCCTGTGAGCAGCTGCCGTCTACAGTGTTCACCCTCAATACTGGACCAATTTCACAAATTGCTGTCCCTATTAGTCAGTTAGACACACAAAAAAAATGGAAAATAGGGTTGAAAAAAAACTAAGTTACCCTTTTAAAGGATGATACACATGTGTTGACATCCAAAATCTTGTGCAGAATCATGCCCATGGCTTTATAATGAGATTTTCAACTATCTCATATAGGTGTAATGTTCAACGCATTGAACTATACAACAAGATGTGATGCATTATATGTGGCTGGCTGTTTGAAGTGAAGCACTACGCCCTAGTCCCTACAATATATATTAGCCAATATCACTGATAACATTTAGTGTGTGTGTGTGTCTGTAGGTGTGTATATCAATTCTTATATCTGTGGTATGCTTGCTTTTCAGGAACAGGCAGTATCTGGCCCACCCAGTTACAGTCAGTACACACCCAGAGCGTGCTCAGCAGTGGCAGGTAAGAGGAACAAGCATGTCCGTGTGTGAGTGTGTGTGCATGTGTGTGTGTATTTCTACCCTAATAGATTATCGATGCACTGCTGGGTTGGTTGGCTACAGCAGACAGTGGAAATGGGCCTGGACTCCCCTGAGGAAACAAGATATCTCCAACACACACACATACGCAGCTAACACACACATACAGTAGATCCAAACACAGGCACAATGTGACTTCATAGGAAAAAGCTCTCATGCGCGGGACTTTAAAGCACATTTTGCACACTCACACACACACATAGACACACACACTTACGTGCAATTAGACACACCACACACCTGCTGGGTCTTTAGAGGAAGCTGAGCTCCATTCTGCCTGTATCTGAAGATGAAAGGAGGAGGAGAAGAGTGGAGAGACAGGCAGGAGGGAGAGGAGGAGGGATTAGAGGAGAGGAGGAAGACGGGCAGAGAGGTAGGGGACAAAGAAAGAGAGCAGATAAAGAGGAAGAGGAGGAGGAGCAGTGATGAAGAGTGATAGCCAACTCTGCACGCTCCCACCTCTCCTCCCTTCTTCTCTCTTCTTTGTGAACAGATGGGTGGAGGTATCAGATTGTGATGACAGCCAAAACGGGAAGAAAGGGGCCGACAGACACATACATACAGTACGTACACAGTCACACATGGCTTGTTGCTCTCGGTCTCCTCATTCTCCCCCACTATCATATTTACATATGACATGATCACACTGCGTGTTTTGTGTAAAGTGATCATGAACTCGTCAGGCCAGACAGGTTCTACAATCTAGTTCCCCCAGTGAAAGCACGCAAGTGCAAAATAAATCTCAATTGAGACCCAGTGATGTTGATGTTTTTCCTGGACAGCGAGACGGAGGGAGGGAGGAAGGGAGGGAGAGGCTCCGAGCAGATGATGAATCAGATGAACAGCGGGAAGAAAGAGATAAGGCGGGATGAAGAAAAAGCAGGACGAGAGGGAGAGAAAAAAAAGAAGGCATCAAACTTGCGAGCCCTGTGGGTCTTCGCTTGCAGCGGGAGGAGGGCAAATGGAGGCATGGTGGAGAATTCAAATGTCTCGGTGTCAGTGGGTTCACCGGCAATCTGTTCTGAATCCGTCGCACATCACAACATACACTCCGGCTTGTGCTCGGGACTGATGAAATTTGTGTCATGTGGTATTACATTTTTAAAGCTACACCAGGGACGTGTCTGTGTTGGCAGCTTCAAATGACACAGAAAAAGGTAACAGTTTGGCATTTAAGAACCTCACCACCTTGACATAGTGTAACATAACAAACTGCTCACAGTACACTCACTCATACCAAACTACGCTATGCCAGTAGATAGCAAAGGCATCAGATGCATGTTTGTTGGACAGAAGAAATATTTGCCAAGAAGGAAAATCTGAAAATGTTGCAGGGTTTACAAATTGTTTAACTCAGTTGAAATATATGAATGTATGTATATGAATATATATATAAGGGCTGTCAAAGTTAACGCAATAACGTGTTAACGCAAATTCGTTTTAACGCCACTAATTTCTTTAATGCATTTTGCGATTATTAGGTTGTAGCGTGGTCAGTTTTAAAGCTAGAGTGAAGATACTGGTATCATCTGAAAACCTAAATAACGCTCCCAACGTACGCTAAGTTTTGGTGAGGAAAAACTCACGTGGTCATTTTCAAAGGGGTCCCTTGACCTCTGACCTCCAGATATGTGATTGTAAATGGGTTCTATGGGTACCCACGAGTCTCCCCTTTACAGACATGCCCACTTTATGATAATCACATGCACTTTGGGGCAAGTCATAGTCAAGTCAGCACACTGACACACTGACAGCTGTTGTTGCCTGTTGGGCTGCAGTTTGCCATGTTATGATTTGAGCATATTTTTTTATGCTAAATGCAGTACCTGTGAGGGTTTCTGGACAATATTTGTCATTGTTTTGTGTTGTTTATTGATTTCTAATGATAAATATATACATACATTTGCGTAAAGCAAGCATATTTACCGACTCCCATGTTGATAATTGTATTAAATACTTGACAAATCTCCCTTTAAGGTACATTTTGAACAGATAAAAAAATTTACAATTAATTTGCGATTAATCGTGATGAAATATTTTAATTCATTGACAGCCTTAGAATATAAATCACAGAATATTCAGTTACACAATGTAAAGTTTTTAATTCAATTCATGGATGCATGGTGATTCCTTACTTATAGCAGCAGAATTTCTTTAGGACAAATATAACTGCAGCCGCTGCAAGCTGACAGTTTGGCTGTATTTTGTACAACGGTTTCAAAAGCACTTGTAATGTGGCATGAAAACTTTTTCCAAGTAATGTTGCATTTAGAGGTCTGCTGCAGTTTGGGGGAATTAGACTTATTTTGTTCCATAGTGTAGCAAGAAGTTGGGTGAAATGTGCACAGTCTGACCTGCTACAGGTTGCAGGTGTGTGCTTCGTATGTATGTGTGTGTGTGTGTGTGTGTGTGTGTGTGTGTGTGTGTGTGTAGTCTGCTTCTGGTCTATATATTGTCAGCTTTCTGCCGGTCATGGTGGTCAAATGTACTGCCAGCATGGACTCTGTGTTCCCAGTCCAAGAAGTTCAGTTCGATTGAAGTTTTTTTCTGGCTAGACTAGCCTCTCTCTCAAATCTAGCTATATTTACATCCAGCTGTCAAGTGAATTTCATGCAAACTTTAAAAATAAGTAAAATGCAAATGAGGTGTTTTCCTTCAGTCAGTTTGAAGTGAATAAAAATAAGCTTCCAGAATGTCCAAACTGAACCTTCACTAGAAAGCCTGAATGAGTCTCTCAACATCTGTATTGGGTTTTCTTGGACATGATATCTTCCCGTCAGTCAGTCATCTTTCAGAACTTCCAACCTTCCATACCTTCTCTTATACGGTATATGTACGGTAAATATAAGGCTACAGCCAGCAGTGTGTTACCTTAGCTTAGCATAAAGACTGGCAACAGGGGGAAACAGACATGAAGTCTTACCGTCCCTATCTGAGTTTCCATTCAATTTTCTCAAGTGAATTCTAAGGAAACTTTTGAATCAGGCGCGTTTCCATCAACTGGTTTGGAGCGAATAAACTCGGCTACAGCGTAATTTGGTCAGAAGTTGGCGCTATAGGCTACGCACAGCTGTAATCCACCAGTAAACAGAGTAGAGGAAGCGAGTAGAGGTTACGAATAGGAAACAAAACAAGTCGGCTTGGCCATCGAATCTAACCCATCTACGGGAGAAAAATGGAGAGAGGTCTTCAGGAATTTGTTTAAATCGGGTACGTTTTTATTGTTCTTTCATGTCAGCTAGTATTGGCCATGTTTCATACTGTCCGGATACGAAGACAAGCATTCACACATCCTGTGAATATCCAAGAAGACAGGTGATCAGTCATGTGAGTTAAATGTTCGCTACGTCAGAATTTATTCGAAAAAGGCGTTTCCATAATCCATTTAGTGCACCAAATCTTTTTCAACAAAGGCAAAAAAAAAACTCAAACGGTACGTAAAAAGTTTTTCGCAATTGCGGAAGTTTTGTCAAATTTCTCCGTTTCCATACAGCTTTTCTAATGCGATACTTCAAAATGTGCATAAATGGAAATGCGGCTACTGTGACTTTGGAAGGCAACCAGCGGAAACTTTAGGAAACCAAAGAAATAGCATGGCACATAACCCCCTTTAAATCCACAACTTGTCATTTTTACACTTCTTCTCATCTAACTTTTGGCAAGGAAGCAAATAAACATATTTCTCTAAATATCAAACTATTCCTTTCAAATTATAGTTGTTTATTCACAGAGATATTTACATCCCTCTTCTTCACAGAGAAGGGTGCGTAACCATAGGCATATCTCCCAAATCTTAGCAATGCGTTGTGTGGCCCTGCATGCCACATGCAGGTTCAACAAAATTACACTCAAAATGTGTTTAGAAGTATAAAGTATAAAAGAAAACAGCTACGCAGACATCTTCGCACGTTCACTTGCATGGAAATTGAATCCGGTAGATTTAACACTGACCAAAAAGTTCAAGTCAGCATGAACGTTTTTGCAGGAATTGATCGAGTATTGCTTCAGCTTCCTAATTCCAACGGATCAACTTCCCTATTTCTCACATCTCTCCCAAGTAACACTTGGTGTAGTGAGGAATCAACAGCAGAAGGGGGGAAGGAGAGGGTATGATATTTGATGAAGGGAGAGAAAGAGGGGGGGTGTCGGGAGAGACGGCGCCTAAACCAGTGTTAATTGAACACAGCTGTACCTCGTTAAACATTAATTGGCAATTAATCAGCTCACACCCCCCTCCCCAGTTGAATATATCTTGAATATATCTTTTAAAAGAGAGAGAGAGAGAGAGAGAGAGAGAGAGAGTGGGGAATAAAGTAAATTATTCACAGTAGCACAAGGAAAGCCTGTTCTCGCTCAGCCTCCCTCTTCTACTTTTTCTCTCCTCCATCTTCTCACTCTTTCTCTCCCTCTCTGTGCTCCATTCAGTCCATTAATCTAGTTTTCTGCCTTTATCTCCGCTTCCTTCCCCTCATCCGTCTGTAGTTCATCCAGAGATAGAGAGAGAGAGAGAGAGAGAGAGAGAGAGAGGGCGGGGGGTGAAAGAGAGATGTCACAACAAGGAGGAAGTGCCAGAGGGGAAAGGAGGGATGTAGGAGGAAGGAGAGGCCCTGATGTTCCTCCATGAAGGGAGTCATGAGGAACAGTAATATCAGTGAGCAGTGTCGGCTAATTTAGAAAACGCTGTTAACTTGTGGAGTAGTGTGCATCCACGCAAGGTTTTCAGGTGTTTTTTTAAAGATCTGGGGACACTTTTCATCTTTGTTTCAAGGCATTCATGGTGTACTCAGTTGTACATATGAAAAGTGACAGAAATAGTTGTGTAAAGGATGAGAAAATCGAGCTTGACCACGTGACCCATCGCTCCGTGAAATGTGCATGCCTGTTGGACTGTCGGCTTCAGAAAGATTTCAAATTTAGCCAGCTACTGTGGATGTACTTTGAGAGCAACCTGTGAACACCGCTGAAGTTCATAGCCAGCATACGTGGCCACAGGCTCTTTCTGTTCCAGTGTTTGAAGACATACTGTGTGTGCAGTAAACCCAGTCCGTCCTGCAGATCCAGTGTTGTCGGGGCTGTTCTGCACAGCGCTGCTGGCTCTTATATAACAGTACTGATTACAGCAACAAGGGTGACCTGCAGTGCACCCACTGACACACATTCTTTGTCTCCCGCCTTCCCTCGATCTGTCACTATCTCTTCATCCCCGCTCGCACTTGTTTCCTCACCCCCAAATCTCAGTTATTTCCATCTCGCTCAATTAAACGCTCTCTTAAACGCTTTGTTTCCTTCTGTCTCTTTTCATTATCCGACGCTGCTTCCTCTCTCGTCGCTCTCTTTATCGGTGTCACTTTGGCTGCATCCCAAAATTCCCAGCTATTACTCACCCTCTCCCCGCTTTCTACCTCTTTCTTCCCTCTTTCTCACTGTCCTCTCTATCAGTCGCCATCTATCTGCCCTCACCATCTAAGTCTCTCTTTCTCTCTCTCTCTCTCTCTCTCTCTCTCTCTCTCCGTCTGGGCTCCAGCTCAAATATTACAAATGCTATTGCATACTGGCTAGGGGCCAAATCAGCAAGGCGATAAATCAATACAGCGAGAGAATTATGTAACGTGCCACCATATTGACCGGCCTTCTCTCCTCCTCCTCCCTCTCTGGGTGGTTTCCTCCACCGCTCCTTTGCTCTCCGTCATCGACTCACCTTGTTTTACATGCCCTCATTTAACCAGATAAAGTGTTGGCCCTCTGGGTTAGTTTTGGGGTGAAAGGTATGTTATATACACTGATGTACAGGTTCATACAGAGTACAACTGCTGTCATCAAACCGTGGCAGTCTGAGTGCCAGAAAACATCTTAGTGTAAATGTGGTGGAATGTAATAAGACGTTCAATTTGAATCATTAAAAAGACGAAATTGAAAAGCTAAAGTTTTACTAAAATTTCAGAAACAAACAACTTAGTTTAGAAGGAGATCTTTTTAGGTGGTATGTGTGTATGCTGCCGGTTCATTTGTTACAGTGCAGTGTATAATTACAGTATACGCTCAGAGCCACAGGCAGCACACTAGAAATGAAAACATGGAAAAACCTGCAAGGTTAGGTTGTGAGTTCAAGTCTCTCTTGGAGCAAAGAAGTTGATGCCCAGTGGTGGTTCAGAGGAGAAACACTTTTCTAGGTTTGAACCTTGACTTTGACCTTGAGTCTGTTATGGCACGTTTCCACCAAGCAGTCCAGTCTAGTTCAGTTCAGTTCATTGCACATTATCTTTGTGTTTTCATAACTTAAGTTGTGGATGGTACCAATAGAACCACTCCATTTTTGGTACAATCTTGGCCGATGTTCGACCGATACTAGACTGTGGAGTTAAAACACTGCAAACCACTGATTGGTCAGAGAGAATCGTCACTAGTGTGACACGGGACATCCTGCACAAACCCGTAATTTTTAAATGTCTAGGAGTGTCTATGCTAATGAATAATACAATTTTGGTATAGTTAATTTCTCGGGGTGTCTTAAGCTGGTGAAAATGGACAAAGAAACAATGAGCATTAGGTGGTGAATGTGTTTTATCATTAAGTAGATACACACCAGGTGGAAACTAATGAGACACAGCTTAAGACAGCAACAGCTTCAACAACAGGTTTAAATATGAATCTATCATACATGTGTGCTGATTCAAACTATGTGCAGTGTTCAAGGATCTTCTGACTCAATCATAAGGAGATCAAACTAATTAGAAGTGGTTATCAGCTGTGATAACTTTCCATTGCAGCTTTAGTACGTGCATGCATGCTATACAGCAGGAGGTGAAATTAAATTAACCTCATTAGGAGGGCAGATACATTCAACAACTGGCACATACTCAGCTGCTGATTTTATGGAAAGTCCTGTTTTGCCTTCAGTGTCTCAGTGTTCTCTGTTACCTTTCCATTCAAGTCATGCAGTCTGGAGCTGTGGCTCCGGGTGCCCCGGCTTCTTTATGGAGAGAGGGGGAGGGCAGTCTATAGGAGTCAGTGAGTGCAGTAATAGTTCCTATATTTCCTCCAGCCTATGCCCTGGTCAGAGAGTGCATGCTGTATTTTCCATACCGTCACCCCCTCCCACCCTCTCTCTCTCTCTCTCTCTCTCTCTCTCTCTCTCTCTCTCTCTCTCTCTCTCTCCCGGCTTTCCAACTGTACTTTTTCTCTCCGCTCTGGAATTCCATCTTCCTGCACGTGGCCGGCACTCTCACACTTAATGCTGTGTGTGTGCATTTGTGTGTGTGTGTGTGTGTGTGTGTGTGTGTGTGTGTGTGTGTGTGTGTGTGTGTGTGTGTGTGTGTGTGTGTGAGTGTGTGTGTGTGAGTGTGTGTGTCTGAACGTGAGCTATAGGAAACATCTCCCGATGAAGAAAAGGAAACATGAAGCATGCATTTTTGTGTGTGACTGTAACATGCCAACAAGTGGCCACTACTTGTTCCACTGCCCTAGCCTGAAAGCTCTGTTGAACTCAAACATAGTTTCTGTGCTCACTGTAAATGCAGTTCACTTTATATCAACACATTTTTTAAGTAATGTCACTTTGAATAGTTTCGGTTGTTTGTTCAGTTGTCAGACTTCTCAAGTGCACGTTAAGTATTATTGATCTGGAAAGCTTTTCCTTTGTTCAACAAATGTGAAGTGATTTCCTCGAGGAAATAAAACAAGAAATCACACAATGATAAAACGGAGGAAGAAGGGAAAGTAATCCATAATGCAATTAACAATTAACTGACTTTCATTCTGTTAAAGAACAACTTGCATTTTACTTTTGTAGTTCTGGCTATCGTTCTTATCGTTAATAACAAAAGAGGTACGAACTGAGTAAGAAACATGAGCAGTCAGACGAACACCCCCTAAGTGAGCTAAGCGTATTTGGAAGAGAAAACTATGGTGGTAAAATTATTACCCAAGTTGTCCATTGTAAAAATCCAGTTAACAGACCAACTTCCTGGTTCGACTTTGACCTTTCATACTTGCAGTAATTGTACACGTACACAGTTTTCCTTTGTTATTACTGTCATTTTTTTCTGTGCGCTCACTTTTGGTTTTACCTCCAAATAAAGTGCTTTAGATAATCTGGCTAAAATGATGGCGTGGTTACAACCTGTCTGATTGTCTGACTGCTCGGGTTTCACAACCAGTCCCATCCCATCTTAGCCATTACTATGGTTAAGTACAATGCAATCATAACTGATGTTTATGATGTACAAAACTACGAAATAGGGATGTTAATAAATAACCGTTAAACGATGTTAAGAACTTTAACCGAATAACGCTGTCACTTAAAGGGGAAAAGTTGGTCCACCTTAAGAGAGTCTGAGCCAGAGTTGCAGGATACAGGAAGTTGGCTCCCGTCTTGAGCTCACTTGAGCGGAGATGCAACCTCGTAGCATGTATTCACCCACAAATAAACTGTACGCACACTGCTACACTTACGTTCACAGCTATTACGCCACCGACAACCCCACACTCACCGCCGCCACACACACGTGAGTGTCTGTCGGACACTCGCTAAAGTTACGCCGTGCTGACAGACCTGTGATGTGTATGACAATGGCGAGCACGAAGCTGCAGCTACAGCTGCTAACGTAGCACAAACACACACGGGTTCTCGGACATTCGCTTTTGTTACGCCGGGCGACAGCGTATCGTTAACGCCAGGCAGGAACACAGCTGACAACCTGCTAAACTAAACTAAATGTGCGGTGGAGAGTTACTGGGAAAGTGGCTGCATGTCTGCGACACTACACGCAGCACCGTGGCTGCTACAGTAACGTTCCCGGACGGGTGAACTGGGGACTCAGCAGACAAACACTGCTGCATGCGACGCACTAATCTTGTCGGTTAACGGTTAATAATCGGTTAATGAGGGTCGGTTATCGGTTTAATGTTTTTTTTTCAAAATTAGCATCCCTACTATGAAAATAAGAACCAAGTTTAAATGAACTGGAATGATCCTTTAAGGTTCAACATTGACAAAAAAACAGACAGAAAAGTGAGTTTGCAAAGAGGAAACGGCAGTAAAGCAATCATCTAATCTAATTCATTTAATTAGAAACAGAAATTAGATGTAGTAAATCCAATAATAGCACTAAACGCATGCTGACAGAAGTCAGTAAATGCAGGAAAAGAGTTACCAAGTCTTCCAGTGGTCATGTTTTACTAGATCTGGATTCTGAACCTGGGAGCCATTGTTCTCATGGAGCCACATGTTAGCTGTTTTTTATGCTAAACCCTTATCGCTGCATGGCTTCACACATCTGTTTGGTACGAAGATGTTGGTGCAATAAATTCACATCTGCGCAGAGGCAACACACAGTGCAGAGTTTTATAACCTCCGATCGAAGGTTTTCTGCATCTGTATCGATTTGTTTAGGTTTTCTTTTTTTTTTATCATCAGCATTTGTACTGTAGGTCAAAGCACATCTCCATCAGGCTTACATCACACTAATGAAGAAGAGAAATCGAGGTAGAGAGCGAACACAGAGGCTCCTTCTGCTCTCCAATCCCATCTGTTTGACACACAGAGGTAGGGAGGGGAAGGATGGAGAGAGAGAGAGGGAGAGAGAGTGAGAGAGGGAGGGGTGGTAGACGAATGAGAACGAGGCCAGATCAGGCTGAGGGAGGGATGGGGGGGTGGAAAGGGGGGAGGTGCTGTTTAGAGAAAGGCAGGGAGTGAAAAAAAAAATCAGAGGGAGGCAGGCTGGGGGGTTGGGCTCCGAGCCTGTGCATGTGTATGTGAGAGAGGGAGAGAAAGCTGCAAGCGAATGTGTGTTGTGTATGTCTGTGTGTGTTTGTGCGCGTGTGTGCGCTCGCTCTGTTCCTTTCCTTTCTTTGTTTGACTACTGAGTGGGAAAAAAAAAAGCGAGACAGAATATAGAGAGATAGAGAGAGGGTGAGGAAGAGGAACACAGACAGAGGAGGAGAAGAAGAGGATCTAAAACGAGAGTCACTTTTATTTTTTAGAGAGAGGGAGAGAAGAAGAAAGACAAAGGATTTCTATTTTGGTCTGTTTTTTCTTCTTCTTTTTTTTTCTTGCACGCTGTAGAATAAGAAAAAAAAAATGTATAACAACAACAACAGCGCTGCATGCTTTTGACAACAGTGTCATATTCAGGAGCAGTGTGTGTTTTGTGTGCTGGCTCGGTGCGTATGTGTGTGTGTGTATGCTGAGGAGGTGGGGGGAGGCAATTTAAAGGGAAAATACAAGGCACACACACAAAGCTGGGAGAGCAGGCAGCAGGAAAGGAAAAGGTAGTGGGAATCTGCTGAGCTGGCTGCCGCTTTAACTAACAAACCTCCTTGGGATTTTACTCCACCGAGCCGACCCCGGCGTCTACCCTCTGTGCTCAACCTGAGCCCGGCCACGGTAAGACAAGCTCCCCTATCCACAAGCTCTCAGCTGTCCGCTCTGCAGACAAAAGCAGCAGAAAGTTGCTGTGTGTGTGTATGTGTGTGCAGATGAGAGAGGAGCTAAGCTAAAGGCTGAAGCTAAGGCTAAAAGGCGTGAGGAATGCAGCACAAAGGGAGCTTGTGTGCTCCAGCTGGGGCTGTGTGTGTGTGTATGTGTGTGTGTGTGCCTTTTGTGGACTGGCTTTGGATGTTTATGTCACGGGGCTTCCCAAACTTTTGCATGTGAAGGATGCCCCAAAATAGACGAGCACCGGACCACAGAGTCCCTTTTTGGTCAAAGATTTGGTCCTGTCCAGGCTGAAGGGACAGAATGAAAGCTCCTATCAGAGGAGTCATTATATAGTGTTCTGTTAGAGCCTTTACATGAAAGCAAATATTCATGTCATTTCCTGGGAAACAAAAGGAAAGGAGTCTTGAAGATGGTTGGTTCAAAAACCAGTGGTTCATGTCAGAGCCGGGCCATTTAAATCCCCCTGATGGCTCTGCAGCCAGCTGGCTCACCGGCGCGGAAAACAAAACACAAAAGTAGTTAATTTTTACTTCTCTCTCTCTGTCTTCTTTTTCTCACTTCCTTCACCCTCCACCACCACGTCTTTTCTCTCTCTTTCATCTTCACTCCTTTCGCTGATTTAAATGCCAGCTTGCACAAAAGGTCTCTTCTCCTCATCTCCTTTTTCTCTTTATTTCCCTACCCTGAAATAGACAGGTGACTGTATTGAACATGGGTCTTGTGACTTTACTGGCTAAGCAATAATCAGTGAATGCCCATCTCTTCTGCACACACACACACACACACACACACACACACACACACACACACACACAGATGCCGGCTCCCATTAGCTCCTTACACACAGTTAAAGACACATAAACACACACACAGTTCAGTACTACAAAGTGTGTGTTGTCTCGTCCAGTGTTGTGTTGTGGTCTGGGGGGGGGCTTTCAGCTTGTTCTTGTCAGTAGTCTGGTCTGCGGTCAGCACCCGTTTTGTAAATGTGTGTGTGTACTGATATATAAAGAGCTAATAGGAGCCGGCGTTGTGTGTGTGTGTGTGTGTGTGTCTCTCTATGATGTATGTGTGTGTGTGTGTGTGTGTGTGTGCATGCTCCTCCCTGTGCGAGGATGTGAGAAACACAACACTTGTGCCGGCGTCTGCCTTGGAGCTAATATTGGTGTCAGTGTGTGTGTGTGTGTGTGTGTGTGCGTGTGCGTGTGCGTGTGTGTGTGTATATTGGTCCCTGTCCTAATTAAATCCGTGCCCCCCTGTGTTTAAACCAATACAAATATTCCTAGAATAAAAGCCTCACTAGAAAGACATCTCACGCGTACTACTGTAAACTGATCCCTACAGTACTCCTCCACACACGTGCACGTGAGCGCCCGGCCCGCACATGCGCACACACTTCCACACACACATCCACACACACAAGGCAAAAAAATCACTGATACTATTCCATTTGCCGCCCCCACCCTTCCTGTTCCCCCCCGGGGAATTTCCTCCTCTCTCTCTCTTTTCATTAGTTCATTACCAGCGGAAGTAGAGCATCCTCTACTCTCTGACATTTTCTCTTTCCTTTTTTTTTCATCTCCTCTTTCTTCTTTTTTCTTTTTTTTTTATTCCTCCACCACTTCCTGTCCAACTGCGATTATCCAATATCCAATGGCGTGCCAGGCGCGGTTCAGCCAGGGTCGCCTGCTGTGGGCTGGAATACATCATAGCTGCGCGCTCACTACCTGACATAGCCTTGCCCGATTAGGATATACTGTATACAGGACACAGCCAGCGCTAATGCTGCGCTAATCTGTTTATACTGTGCTGCTGCTTCCCATGCTGAATACAGAGAATGCTGTATTACAGGAGAATATCATGTATTACATTACGGTGTGGTAGAATTGATCACGCTAGGATGGATTACTTTTTGATAGAGTTCTGTATATTGGATCAAATGGAGTAATTTACTGTATAAAGTGTGCTGTACAGTTAAATAGACAGACATGATATGATCTGATACATGAAGATGTTAAATGGTTGAACATAAGTGATTAATAATGGACTTTTATTACGCTTTAGATGGGAAAATCATATTCTATGATGAGCAGTCGTATGGTAAATTGAACAACGTATGGCTAGATTATATGGTATAGTAGAGTTGAATTGATTAACTTTTTAATTCCGTGTCATGCCAAATATTTGATATATGGTGGTGTCCCATGGGGCATATGAATATATGCATATTTCTATATACTTTCAAAAGAAAAAATGTGCAAATTTGGAACAAATGCCTAAAGTTTATCCTAATAAAAGAGCTTTTTATCCCCTCATCTTTCAGGCTTTCAGACAGAACAATGTAGAACACATAAAAAAATAAAGTGGTAGATAAAATAAGATGCAGCATAAAACAAAAGGATTGTGCATTTTCTTTTAGACACAAAGTAGTATAGTATAATAGCATCTATAATGTGGCGAGACAGATTCCATTACTTTCCATTATGGCTGTTTTTTCTTTCTGTAGGCTGGAGTTTTGCATAGTCATTAGTTGGGGGAGGGGTCGACCTGGCCCAGCTGTGAGTGAACGTGTGTGTTTTGCAGATGCAGATAAAATATGGGGATTTGGCCCGTGATAACAGTTGATTCTGGAGCTGTCTGTGTAGCAACAAGCCATTTCCTGCACTGAGAGCCATTAGGACGCCACCCAAACCTCCCACCCCCGTCTGTCACCCACCATGCTCCTGTGTTCCTCTGCAGATGTGCACGTACACACAAACACACACACACACACACACACACACACACACACACAGGGGGGGTGGGGGGGGGGGGGGGGGAGTGTGTTTTTGTGATTTAATTTTGTGTGTGCTGCTCTCCTCTCTACCCCTCCTCAACCCCGGGGCAGTCCCCCCGCCGGCTGAAGGGGGGAGATTGTGCATTCATTGGAATGGAGGCTGAGATGGCAGGGGGGAGGAGGAGGAGGAGGAGGAGGAGGAGGAGGGTGAGGGTGATTGAGTGTGCTGCCTGGAGAAGAAAAAAGGGAGACAGAAAGAAGAGAGAGAGAGAAAAGGAGAGGGGGGAGGGGTGGGCTGCCTTGTGTTTAAAACAGGGGGAGGAGAAGGAGAGGAGCAGACAGGCAGGAGAGGAGGTTCAGGGGTGGAGGTGAGGGGAGGCTGGCTGGCTGGCTGGCGCCGTGGCTGGGTTGTGTCTGTGGATAGAGGGGCTGGAGCTGGGCTAATAACAGCTTGTGTTCAGGGAATAATTTGAGACACATTCATGTAAATAAAATGTGTGTTTGTTTCTCTGATTGATGGGATATTATATATGTTATATTATTTATAGGATGGGATGTGTGCTGGATTCTTTTAGTAGTTAGCATGCTGACGAAAACCCACTTCAGTCACAAGTCTTCAAACTAACTTAAAGGTCCAGCATATAGCATTTTGGGGGATCTATGAGCAGAAATATAATATAATATTCATAACTATGTTTTCATTAGCGTATAATCATCTGAAACTATGAATTGTTGTGTTTTCGTTAGCTTAGAATGAGCCCTTCATATCTACGTAGGGAGCGGGTCCTCTTCACGGAGTCTGACATGTTGCTCCGCCATGTTTCTACAGTAGCCCAGACCAAACCAAACTCTGACTCTAGAGAGAGCCTTTCTCATTTTTACGTTACCTGAAGGCCACCATAGTTCTCCAACACGCTTGTGAAACTGCAGTAACGTGAGCCACAGAGTGCAAAACCGTGATACCGCCATCTGCCGTCTGACTTCCCTTGCTCTTAAAGTAGTGTTATTATGGTATGGATGGCCTCTGAGCGAGGCGAACGGCGTTACCACGGTTTTACACTCGGCGGCTAACGTTACCACAGTCTTGGAAAGGGAGGAATGAGCAGAGGGGTACTTTGTTGGTTGCAATCTGCAACCACACCACTAGATGCCGCCATATCCTACACTCCGTGCTTTTAAGTGATAATCCCAGAAGATACTTCTTAACTTTGCCGACAACTTTTGTTGATATGTTCTCATTGATTCTATGTTTAGGTTTTTCATCTTCTGAAGGTTTGCTAGTTTAAACTAAGCCCACTACATACTTCTTCCTTTATTTATCACATTACTACACACTTCTTCTGCAGCTTCGTGCAAATATGTGTTGATCAGGCACTGTTAAAGCTTTAGTAAAGCAGTTTAAATTTGAGTTTAGCAGCATCATGTGGCATCACAGAGTAAAAATACAGACATGTATGTGTGTTCAGATTTACTACTTTAAACAGAGTGTGTGTGAAGCAAATATTGGGGGGGTTGTATGCGTAGTGGGTGGTACCAGCTGGCCTTGTGTTGTCTCCAAAAGCTTTCCAAGGTGCAATGTGGTGTATTAAATACTGCATATACATTGGTTTAAGTGCTAACAGTATTCTCCTTGCACAACAGTCAGCTGTTCAGAGCATACTCGACAGAATTGGTGCCAATTCCTTTAAGATCCAGGCTATGCATTTTATACGCATACAGACAGTACAGTAGTTGCATTTTATTCCGTGGCTAAATGATCTGGTCCGAGGCTTTATCTACGACTACACTAGTTTTATATTCAAAAGCACAGCTTGTTAATGCACAGAGGGATAAGGCTTAGGTGGTTAATTCTATTATGCGGGGTCAAAGGGTTCAAGCAGATTAGCTTTGGCCTTGAAGCTAATATCCACCACAGAAACTAGCTTGTGTAGGTAGCTGCATATGATTAACAGAGGGTAAGACAAAGAGAGGGACAGAGACGTGATGAAAGACAGAGACAGAGAGGCTCGGCAGACTGGTGGAAGCCGGTCAGATCCACGTGCTGCAGCCTGACTTCCTTATTTATTTAACTTGGTCTGGATCTGAGCTGCATTTAGAGAGAGAGAGAGAAGAAAAGGAGTGGAGATGAAGAGATATCTGGGAGAGAGAAATATCCATGCTGAGACATTTTGAATGCACACACACACGCAGGGCCATTGGCAGAGGTAGTGTGCTGAGTGTGCACATGGCGTCTTTGTGTGATGGAGACGAGCTGAGGTTTGTTGATTTAAGGTAATGGCTTCCAGTTGTCTCAGTCAGGAGAGGGCCGTGTCACTACTACTGGGGATAGATAGAGGATTGGCAGGCTGAGTGAAGACAAAATCCATAACACACACACACACTGACACACACGCACGCACGCACCTGAACACACACGGATTGTGTGACTGTTGGGTTTCTTGTGTTGGGCTCTAACAAGGAGCTTATGACTGAGTGACTGACTGACTGACTGACTGACACAGGTGTGTGTGTGTGTGTGTGTGTCTGCATGCATGAGTCCTTGCTGCATGGCTGATTTTTATCACTCCTTGGCAAAGGTCAATGGTGGAGCTGTGTGTGTTTGTGTGTGTTTATAGCATCTCTTGCATAATGTGTGTGAAGGGTTGTGGATTGTTAAAGTGTGCTCGCTCTGTAATGAAGGACGCAGAGTTCTTTGTAGCTCATGATTTAAGGAGAGAGAATGAAGAAGAAAGAGGGTTTAAACATGTCAGGTATTTGACTGCGCGTGACTTTTACTAGACAGTCTTTGCTCCTATTTCTGCACCAAGCACGTCTTTATTTCCCTGACAATGATTGTTGATGTTGCACTGCTTGTATTCATTATTAGCTGCTTGTGTTGTTAGTGATATGTGCATTGAAGCCTATCCTTCTGTTGCCCTCTGGGTAGGAGCAGCTGCTAAACACCTAAAAATGTGAACCACAAAAAAAAAAAAGAAAGTATAATATAAGCGCACAAACACAGATTCACATAAACACGAGAATTGGCCCATGCCCTGTGTTTTTACTGCACTCTGTAATTGTGCGCGTAACAAATGTGCAGGCTCTTTGAAGGTTTCTGCTCTTACGCTGTTTCTCCTTTTCGTTTTCCTTTCCACTTTTGTTTATTTGTGCCGTTTCTCATTCAGTAACGTCGCCCTGCCCAGCTTCTCTTTGTTTGTGCATGTGAAGTTGTGTGTCTGCATCTGTTGAGTGTATTTGCTCGGGGCGGCTTTCAAAAGCAGATGCAGGTTGGGTTTTGCACTTGTGGAATCTTTGTGAATGAAAAGGTGAGTCTCTTTCACACCCTCTGTCAAGGACACTGGGTTTGCTCACAGGTATGTGTGTTTGGCTTCTGTTGTATAATGATGCAAGACCAGCACCGCCTTGTCTCACTGGTTTTACTTGTTTAATATGATAATGTCTATTTACTCCAGGGCTGCTTATGAGGAAATGAAATCATGTTCCAATTTGTACTTTGTATTACGTTTTTTAGGGGGAAAAAAAAACAGCTATACACGCAAGTTAAACTCTACATTTGACTGCAGTCATCACGTTAGTACACATCGGTGGATGTGCATTACTGACACATGCAAAACAACAACAACACACACACACACATACATATGGCTATGACATGTAAGTGACCCCACTGTGACCTCAAATTGATCCAGCTGATTGACTTACAGTAATGCATTAACCCGATCATGTTTCTAAGGAGGTGGAGGCTGTGTGGGGAGGGTGAGAGCTGTAAATAACTGATCAACTAGGAGGAGGAAGTTTTGCTTTGTAGATTATTGGGGTTAGATCTCCTCTTACATTCTTCCTCTTTCATTTCTTTCCCATCTTACTCCCTGTTCTCCCCCTCCTCTATTATCTTTCAACCTGCTACATCTACTATGCCCTTTCTTCCTCTATTTTCCTAATCCTCCTCCTCTTTCTGCTGCGTGTTACATCGCCTGTCTCTTTAACCCGGTTCCACACTGAACCCTGACCCCTCTCACTTGTGTAACTTCTATGATAACTGCGCTTTTGTGTGTGTGTGTGTGTGTGCGCATGTGTGTCCCGCAATGCCTCTCGCTCCACTTCTTCTCAATACATGAGTCACAAGTCACAGCTGAGCCGCACCGGAGTCACTTTTATTTGGTAAGATCCAGTTGAATCTTTCAAATCTGCTACTTTATTATTCCCACCCTCATTTTCTGTCTAATGTCGCTTTCATTCTGATTGTGTTTTTAGCAGATTTCTTTTGTGCGCACGTGTAGACAGTATTTCACGAGTGCATTTGTGTCAGTCGTGCATTTGTAGAAATGGCAGGTGTGTGTATAAAACAGAGTGAGAGAAATCAAAGCTGCGTCTGCCTTGGAGCGTTTACGAGGATATCTGTGTCTCTGCATGAGTGTGTCTGGAGGGCAGCGGGTGCACTGTGACCTTTATGGGTCTCAGTATGTGTGTGTATGTATGTGTGTGTGTGTGTGTGTTTTCTTGCCCCAAGTCCGGTAACATGATCTGTCTCGAGGAGTTAAGCCCTCCATCCCTCCTCTGTCTGTCTGCACCCTCCCTCTCCTCTCCTATACCTTCCCCTATCCGTTCACAGCCTTCTCTTCTTTCCGTCTCCCTCTTTTCCTGTCTTTCATCCCTCTTTCCCTTTTCCTGTCCCCCCTTTTCTTCCTCCGTGCCATAAACTTTTAAATCTGTGTCAGTCAAAACCTAGAAATACATCTGTCTAAATCCTCAACTCTCTTGGCTTTTCTCTCACACACACACACACACACACACACACATACTGTGATGAGATGGCTTTGATTGCAGAGATCAGAGGAGGGAGAAGTAGATAGGTGTGTGT
>CAKAOH010039372.1:59579-74280 GCA_916701665.1 Sebastiscus tertius | reverse complement strand
GTATCGTATGGTATCGTATGGTATCGTATGGTATCGTATGGTATCGTATGGTATTTCTGAATTTCTCTCTCCCTCTCTCCCTCCTCAGGACTTCGACCACCACTGTCCCTGGGTGAACAACTGCATTGGACGGAGGAACTACCGCTACTTCTTCCTCTTCCTGCTGTCGCTGAGCATCCACATGGTGGGAGTTTTCTCCTTCGGCCTCATCTTCGTCCTCCACCACCGAGAGAGACTGGCAGCGCTGCACACCACCGTCACGTATCCTCTCGTCACTTTAAATCTCACGGCAAAAGCCTGCTGTGTTTTTAAATGGACGATTTGGTTGGTTGTCTGTTTAAAGCTGGGGATGGCAACATTGGAGAAACCAGAAAAGAGTACACTCGATTTTTAAAATGATCCAACCGCAAAAAAAACAGCCCAGTGTTGTCAGCTCTTTTCCAATGAAATTAGCTAATAGTCGCTAAATCTCGAAGGTTGCCAAGTCCGCAACACTGACAGTGCATTCTTTCAGGCCTCCCTCCAAAGCCACTCCCCCAAAGTTATCATTATATTATGAAGGTATAGATATAATGAACGTAAATGACAAACAAGGCTATTGTTAGTATTCTTAACTGTCAAGCTAGCAGGTCTAGACTGACGCCCAATGAGTGCACGGACCACGCAGGTAGACAGGCAGGCAGCCCGTCCAATCATTACATTGATTGAACGGGTTTATTACAGTCAGCAACAGCCACAGATGCCAGATTTCTTTTTTTTTTATTGTCAGAGCATTTGATTTATTGATTGCTGTCCAGATAATATATAATATAATATATATATAAATAATATAACAAAAAGGGTTTCTAAATTACATTACTTACCCCAGCTTTAATGTCTCAGAATAATGTTTCCTGAGTGGACAAACGTTGGTGCTAGTAGCTTCTTCTGTCTGAAGGAGTTATTCTTACAGTACATCTGGTGTTCTTTGTGATCCTATATTGTTGTTATTGAGCTTGACCTTTGTGTCCAGTCTGGTGGTGATGTGCATAGCCGGGCTCTTCTTTATTCCAGTCATGGGACTCACAGGTTTCCATATGGTGCTTGTTGCTCGAGGTCGAACAACCAACGAACAGGTGAGCGCGGGAGCTGCCGACTTGCTCGCTTCGAAAGCACACACACAAACAAATTTCTGTTATTTATCCAGCGAAAGTCAACAGAGCTGCGTTGCTCTGCTTCACACTGACTCACACTGACTCAAACATTCACACCTGGAGCTGTCTGACTGCTGGCAAACCGTGCTGGCTTCAGGGAACCTGTGAAATAGTTGGAGAATCTTGATAAGCAAACCTGTGGTCACCACAGTGCATCACAAGCACATGCAGGTGGATAATACAGTCCAATTAGAGTGTGGACAGAAATAATATCCCATACACACTCATGTAGTTGGATACATCCCATAATGAATCACCTTCTTTGTATTCAAGCACTGGACCTCTGTGTCTGTACATGTGTGTGAACTGTGGCCTTCCTTCACCGCTGACTCTAAACAAGGCGTTGTGTTCCTCAGGTGACGGGCAAATTTCGTGGAGGAGTAAATCCCTTCACCAAGGGTTGCTGTGGCAACGTGCAGTATGTCTTATGTAGTCCCCTGGCACCTAGGTAAGACGCTTTACTATGCTTTTCAGGTTGGGTTTTTTTCTGTCACTAAACATTTAAGTCTGAATGATTTTTAATAAATGGTAATGTATTCCTGCACTTGAGAGAATATGTTTGTGTATGGTTATGCATATGTATAGGGTTGTGGCCCATCGAAGCCCAGTGCAACACCACGTAACTACAATAATAACACGGGTGGCACCATTATCTGTGTGTGTGTATGCGCGGGTTCTAAGGTGGTTGCGGAGGTGTGTATAAGTTCTGCCTGAAAGCAGCCAGCCACCCTGAGGGAAGGCAGATGGCTGAGAGAATTGAATCACTCTGAAGAACAACAGTTAATGGGAAACAGAGAGCAGAGCTAGTCAACGTGCCTCACACACACACACACACACACACACACACACACACAGACTACAAAACCCAAACACCAGTTTTACAACCTATAGGGACGAGTTTCGTTCCATAAAAATCAACAGTGTGACTGCAGAGAGACAACATCAGGCGGGGGTGAGATGCTGTGTTACAAGCATCTGCTGTTGAGTTGTTGCGTCGTCCCTGACGGGAGGTATTTATCTACTGAACCACTGACTCGAATCATGTTGCAACAGACTGATACTGAATGAACTGTTAGAAGAGTACTTCTTTTTTTAAAATCTAACTGCAAATCATTTAGTAACATGGATTTTTTATGTGGGGGTTGATTACTTGAAATCTGTAAAGACTTGCTTGTAAAATGTACCACACGTTTTACTCCCCGAGCTTCCACGCCATTAAATATTAAAGCAATTACACTGACAGCCCTTTTTAATTATGGAATAACCCTGTAAGACTCACTTGAATGTTGTTTTTTCTGTCAGGAAGTTGTGTTTGAAATGTCTGTTTTAAACTGTGTAACTAGCCAAATGGGATTACGCAAAGTGCTTCATTAATTTCATCACTGTGTATCTGTGGAAGGCCAACATGGGTTGATAGTGGAGGGTAAGGTGCTGTATATCAAGTAGGTGACAAGTACTGAAATAATTAGGGCTGTCAAAATTAACGTGTTAATAAGGCGTTAACGCAAATTAATTTTAACGCCACTCATTTCTTTAACGTAATTTGTGGGGTTTTTTTAATTAACCTCTCAAAATACCACAATGCCACTATTCGATCTTTCAGAGGTTGTAGCGGGCTCAGTTTTAAAGCCAGAGTGAAGATACTGGCATTATAAGAAACTGGAAAATCTTGTCAAACCATGTCATAGCTTGGAGGCTAAATAACGCTCCAAAATTACGCTAAAGTTTGGCGAGGAAAAACTGTCATGGCCATTTTCAAATGCGATCGATTGACAGCCCTAGTTATAACATTAGTAATGTTAGCTGTTTTTGTGTAAATTTCTATATGTTTTATTTATGGGTGTACATACATATACAGTGCATATATATCAGGTCATATATCTGTATATATGTATGTGTAAGCCTGTGTTTTTCATTTATTCAGAAAGAGTTAATCGACTCTGGTACAATTTAAATATTCAGATTACTGTTGTAGGAGTTCAAGTCTCCTTGTACACAACATTTTTAGAAGTTAGTCTTCATAAGATACAGTACATGAAACACAGAGTATTTCTCATGTAGAAATAAAGATTAAATTCTAAAGATTTAGGGTGCAGTGAGACTAGAATTAGAAAGGCTTTCTGAAAAATGAATTCAGTTTGCAGCAGATGTTTCTCTACTGAAGACAAAGCTAGTGTCCCCCCCTCTTTTGCATGAGTTGTGTATACTTTGATGTGAATTACTAATAGTACACTGTGTGCTGGTTCAGCTGTGTTACAGAGTTGCAAGCTCGTCATCCTGGTTGCATCCAGTGAGACAGTGTATCACTAAAGATGTCAGATGTAAAGGCAATGCTGACTGCCAGGACTATACTAAACATTATAAACTGGGAAAGAACTGTGACAGGAAAGAATCTGTTTGTTCATGCCTGTTGCCCTTTTTAATGCAGGTACATGTTGGACCCCAGGAAAAAGCCCCATGTCAAAATTCAGCCCCCATTCATCAGACCTGACCTGTCAGAGAGGCAAATCACCATCAAGATCAGTGACAACGGCATCCACAGCACCATCATCAGCTCCAAGGTGACTTTTTCCACAATTACAGACAGACATTTCCCTGTTTCTCCATCATCCAGCCGACCTACAGGTAGTCCTTCTTCTGCATGGGATGCAACCATTTTCTCTTGCTTTATTCCCAGTCTCATGTCACAAATGTGAAACATAGTGTATCCCCAGTTCTGTTCCCAGTTTCCCATTTGAATACAGGCTCATACTCTAGGCAGCATATAAAAGGATGCTGTAGCTCACTAAAGTCAGATACATTAGAGAATTTCCTCATTTCTAAAGCAGGATATTATTAGACATTTGACATCAAAGCCAAGTGACTCACAGATCGGGGGAAATGAATTATACAATTTTTTTTACCCCAAAGGGATATATTATATCTATATGGTTGATTTTAAAGGCAAACATGTCTCCAAAAGCTTTTATTTAGAGTCCATTGGTTTCATTTCATGACATTTATTATGAAAATCAATATGCAGAAATTTGGAAATTGTGTGATTATAGGCAAGTTATGGTCTTTTAAGGCTGTATTCACACCAGATCAGGCATTTTGGTGAAAATTTGAAGGGGGTAGTGCGTTTGGGCTGCACCTGCGGCGGCCACAGGGGGTAAGCTGTGAAAAGTAGAAATAGAATCAACTTTTGGAGAAACGCAACCGCCAATCGCATAACCGGCGATCCAGAGCTGTACAGGGAACAAAAGGCGTTACCCATACTGCTGCGCAACCCTGCGTCAAATTGCCGCAACACCTGATCTGGTGTGAATGCGGCCTTAAGTGGCATAGCAGATTTTGTCTGTACCTGTAAAATACACTCATCTCATCAGCCTGAAGCACAAAGAGGGGGGCTCCAGTGAAGAAAAATGGCCTATTCCCTTTAAGAAGTAACCCGAGAGATTCAATTATTTTCTGATGTTCAGGTTTGGTCAGTGACAACTTTTCTGTAAACTGAGAGCGAATAAGTGAAATTTAGGAGCAAAATAAAAAAGACTTAAAGGGAAACTAGAACAATTTTACACATCAAAGTATGTTTACAGGTGTTGGGGAGTATGACTTCATATGTAAAAAACAGCTGTATTAATTATTTTGTGGTTCCAGAGGGAGCTGCATGAAGTCTGATAAATAGCCTTAAGTGATGTCATTGCGGTGCGCTACGACAACCTCTCCCAGACCATCATGGCCCCCAACAGCGTCAGTTGGGACTGAAGTTTGAAAATGAAAACAATTCTGGGAGTGTGGCGTTAGAAAGAAGTGAGCTAACCAGACCTCTGTAGCTCGCTCCTCGTCTCTGCTTGATACTAGCAGCTCGAGGCTACATTAGCCGCTACTACTAGCACAACACAACCGAATCACTGAATGAACTGTCGACAGACGAGTTGCATTGTGGATAATGTAGGCGGTTTTGACAAAGGAAGAAAAATGTGTGGATTAAAAAAAAAAGATGACATATTTGGTTCTGCTGCATCCATTTTGGTTTTAAACTGTGTGCAATGCTAAATAAATTAATAAGAAAAAAAAGTTCATCCAACGCTGTGATCATTTCACCATTTCCACTCAATTAGTCACTAAAAAAAAAGATCTTAAGTAGAGCAGCTGCCTCGTGCAGCTCTGCTACCCTACGACCGTCTGTGAGAGGTATTAGTGCATCCCTAGCTCTAACACATGCTCTTTTCTATTTCATCTGCTGTTCGCCCACCTGCTCTGGAAGCTTTTAACACCCTGCTCTCCTCCCTGTAGTCCAAAAGCAGCCTGGACGACCTGGACGAGAAAGAAACCCAGCCACCGCTGCCGCCCAAAGCTGACCGGTACAACCAGCTGAAGGGCCAGCTGACCTCCAGCGAAGGTAAGAAACCGGAGAACAAAGCCTCCCTGTGTTCACCAACAACTCTCCCTCTCTCTCTCTCCTGTCAGTCATCATCGATCCCACTTCTCTTTCCTGTCAGGGCTGGTACCAAACGGCAATTCCCCCAAACTCAGTTCATCACCAGTGTCCCAGTGTGTGACTTGCGTCTAGTTTAGCGTGATAAATGTCGGTCTCAGTGGCAGGTCAATGGCCTTTTAGTGCTGGCCCAGAGAATAGGCGTGATTTGTAGCGAGGAGGCAAGTCCTGTTCACTGAATCAGCACTAGGTTTGTGGTACAATGGAGAGATTTCAGAGTGAATCATTACAGCATGAATCACCACCTTTTCTCTGATGGTGTGTAGTAAAAGAGCCACATAGAGGGATGGGAGAGGACTATGGTCTAGAATCAGGACTCTTAACTAAAAAAATGACTGACTGCCTTTGGAAGTCATCTGTGTAAATTAGGAACTGTGACATTCTATTTTGTGCGGCATGGTGGTGCAGTGGTTAGCACTACTGCCTCACAGGAAGAGGGTTGCAGGTTCTTTTGGCCTTTCTGTGTGGAGTTTGCATGTTCTCCCCGTGTTAGCGTGGGCTTTCTCCGGGGCGTTAGGTTAATTGTTGACTCTAAATGTCCCGTAGGTGTGAGCGTGAGCGTGAATGGTTGGCTGTCTCTATGGTTCAGCCCTGTGATAGTCTGGCGACCTGTCCAGGTAAAACCCCGCCTTCACCCGATGTCAGCTGGGATCGGCTCCAGCTCTCCCACGACCCTGAATAGGATAATAAGCAGTTACAGATAATGGATGGGTAGATGGATGGACATCCTATTGTGGTGGTGGTTTTACAGCTAAGGGTGTTATCCAGTGGTAATGTGTTCTTTATACTGTCACATTCAATAGTATGAAGTGTCAATAATACAGTACAGTATAGTGTGAACCTCCAACAGCAGGTTCCCTCCGAGGATCTCCGGTGCCATGGTGCATTATATCAGGGAGTGAACGCTTTCCGCTCTTCGATGGAGCACCATCACTGCCTGATGGTACTTCACAGTACTGCAGCCGGTCTAAATGGATTGCCTCCATTTTTTTAAAAGCAAATTAGAGGACTCTGAATTTGTGGAAGTATGAGTTCTTTGCATAGCCCTCAGAGACAAATGCAGAGGTTTCATGCTTTGCTCAAGGATTAGGTAGTTTGTTAAGGATAAGGTAGTTTGTTAAGGATAAGGTAGCTCGTCAAGGATAAGGTCGTTTGTCAAGCATAAGTTAGGTCCTCAAGGATAAGGCCACATCACAGCTTCAGTCACAGAATGGGCTCATACCGTCTGACTACCCAGCCACTCCAATTCATCTTGTAGGAACGGTGATGGTGTGTGTTTCAGATGAATTCAATCCCTACAGCCTCTTTACTCTGATAATAGAATTCAGCTCTGAGGTCTTGTCCTTTCTCCCAGAACTGACTTTCAATCAGAGCTGGTGTAATAGTGTCACTTCTATTACCTGCACAGTAAATTGAATTCAATTGAATTCATTGAATTCACATGAATTCAATCCCTACAGCCTCTTTACTCTGATAATAGAATTCAGCTCTGAGGTCTTGTCCTTTCTCCCAGAACTGACTTTCAATCAGAGCTGGTGTAATAGTGTCACTTCTATTACCTGCACAGTGTTAACTCTGGTCTTCTTTCTGTGTGTGTTAGTAGATAGTTCTCTTTCTGGTAAGACCCACCCGTCCACTCCAGCCATGTACAAATTCAGGCCGTCCTTTGGCACCATGCCCAAAGTCCACTACCACACTGCTGGAGAGAAGGTAAGACATGATTTTTTTGGCACTACATATATATATGAGGTACATTCTTAATGTAGTATCATTAGTCAGATAGCCAGGGGGTTACTACCAGTTGCAAAAGTTTCAGAAGCAGTTGTTAAGGACGAGGACTTCATTTACATTTCTCCTAAAATGTGACGTGTTATTCTGCTGTTTGCTCCTCAGATTATCATGCCAGATGACCGGAAGACCTCGGCCATCTTGGAAGAGGGTGTCCGCGGTCACGACTACCGATCTGAGCCAAACCTGGACCTGCCCGAGTACACCAACGCTCCCCTCCACCGCACCTTCCAGTCCTCTCCCCTCCAGCTGGACGCTGACCCCATCACCTCCCGCTCTCTCAGCCTGAAGCAGGGTCACCGCCGGCCGGAGAAGGGCCAGCTCCCAGCCCTGCAGCCGCAGACGGTCACCTCCACCCCGTACAAGAGTGTCTTCTCACCCAACACGCTCTCCAACCGTAACGGCAGCTTGTCTTACGACAGCCTGCTCAACCCCAGCATCTCCCCTGCCACTGCCAGCGAGTGCATGGCCCACCGTGGCATGCCGTCCATCGGGTTCCACTCGCCCTACCTGCCCACCAAAACGTGCCACATCCGGGAACCTGAAATGCAGAGGCACCAGGTCCCCCCCACCTACAGTCCAGTGATGCCACCCAGGGGGATGGGCAGGCATTCCCCTCACCTAAGGGACAGGGACAGGGACCCGTCCCCGGTGCGCTACGACAACCTCTCCCAGACCATCATGGCCTCCATCCAGGAGCGAAAGGAGATGGAGGAGAGGGAGAAACGGCAGATACTGCATGGGCGCTCCCAGACCCATATCTATGCCCAGGACTCTGGCATGTTTGATGGGGGCTATGGCATACCCCCAAATGCTTGCTACCCAGATGGGCCTCGCGGCCCCAGCTCCAGAGGTCCAACACCCCCGGCCTATGGAGGCTCCAGGGACAACCTGATGGGGGTCGGGCTGGTGAGCTACGGTCAACGAACCCCTGTGTTGCGCCATGCCGGCTCCACACTGGGTCGTGCCCCTAGGACTTCCTCCACCTCCCTGCACACAGATCACAGTAGCAGCAACAGCAGCCAGAGCAGGGCCACATGCCCTGAGGGCCCCTATCGGTCCCCATCCCACCAGCCCCACTCCCCTGCTATGCCCCGATCCCCCTCCTACTCCCACCAGAAACTCTCCTACATCAGTGCCCATGAGAGGACAGAATCACCTCGTCCGGGGGGCCCAAGGTATGAATCGTAACGTTACCCCTGTGGGACTGCATGCATTGTACTGAGCGGAATGGGGACTGCTGGGCATTGAATGTATTCCCTCTGGAAACCCTGCTCCTTCTGCTGGACACAGCCATCAATTCATGGGCACTAGTGTACTCGCCCTAACTCAGGCAACGTGTAGCATTTGTAAATGGTGTATGTCCAAGTGTAATGTCCATTTATTCATGTTAAGTAACTGTCTGGTGTGAATTCTTATGTTCTGATTATATGTTTGCCTTTCTAGTAAAATATAAACTTTTGTATTATTTCACAAATGAATAAAGTTGTGTAACTCCTCTCATTTCTTTTTCTTTTGCATGCTTTTCACCTACTCGTCTTAACATTTCCAAGCCTTTCGCCTCACTAACAAGTACACTTTCAACTAATCGTCCATGTTGCAAATCATTTTTTTTTGTCATTTAAAACCATCCAGACAACTAATCTGCATGTTGCCACAACCTTTATTTGTTTAGCTCGTGTTTTTATCTCTTTGGCTCTGTGTTGAATTATTTTCCTTGTTCTTTTCTTTCCACTCAGAGAGGCCATGAAAGTTAACGGGCAGATGGACTGCCACCCCGGCACCCAGGGGTCCACCCTCAGCCCCAGTCGCCACAGTAACGTCAAAAAGGTGACGGGTGTAGGAGGCACCACCTATGAGATATCAGTGTGAGCAGGGACACCGCATCCACCTCCGACGACAACGACCCCCCACTGACGCAAAGAGATTCTCTCCTCTCTGTTATTTTAGTGAAGTCTAGATAACGGCCAGTCAGGGGGGGGCACGTGTTTTGGAGCTCTTGTCCAATCAGAGGATCTGTTTGCCCTTGTGTGGGTCTGTCTAGCCTGTATGTGTTCGTACCGGAGGGGTTGCTTGTCAGTTGATTCCGCTGCAGGCTGTATGTATGAGGAGTGTCTTGTCATTAACATTTTGTGGCTCATCATCTTAAGAGTGGACCGTCAATGTTAATACCGTTGTCTCTCAGCTGTGGTCATGAAGCGTACGTTGTTCCAAAATGTCACTCAAACTTTGCTCCAGCGAACGCTGAAGGCTGAGCAAAAAAAAAAAACACTACCGATGAATTAAACACTGACATCCTCACTATGGACCTCTGTGAGAAGACTAACGTCCTTTTCGAGTCAATTGACCTCAAGAAGTCAAGGTGCTTCACATTAACTTGTACTGTTCATGCCGTCTCCAGCATATATGTTGGAGTTGTTCAGCTTTGAAAAGTGACGGAGGACCGATAGGTTAGATCAGCACCGACTGCATTTGCAGGCAACGCGAGATAAGTGAGGTGAGAAGCTGGGAGAGGGGAAAGTCATCGTACCATGTCTGGTGGTTGCATTCGAAATTCATTGAGAAAAGCTTGCCGTTGCTTAAAAATAAACTTCTTTGTCAAAAAGAAATTTCTCAGGAATGGATGCAACCAGCAGAGATGCTAGTTGATATTAATTCATACGTTATGAATGGCTCCTTCTTTGTCTCCGATTATTAGGGCTCGAGTATAGCTTAGCCCCCTTTATTCTCTTCACAAAGGTGCAGTACATCATCATCGGCTTCTGTTTGTTTTAGTGAAGTTCAGTTCGGTGATTTCAACATGACACAAGTGCTGGCAGATACATAAAGCGTTCTGAAAGATCTGAATACCTCATCCCAAGAGTTCAGAACGAGTCCGGCCTTGCACAACCAAAACAACTTTCTGTTTATGTTTTGTTAAAAAAAAAAAAAAAGAAGAAACATTGTTTAGTGTGTAAGTTGTTTGTGTTATAATCATAGGAATGGAAAAGTGTAGAGAAACAAGCCATTTGTCCCATGTAGTAAAATGAAGGTCACCCATTCATTATTTTGTAGGGTTTTTTTTGAATGGCTTTGTTTCCTTTTTATATAGCCAACCTTTCAAAAGCTATGTTTGATACATCTTTTTTTATACAGATAATTAAGCCTGGAATGGATGTTTTATTTTGAGTGGACGTTTTTTTTTTGTTTTGTTGATAAATTATAAATTCAGTAAATAAATGAGGTCATTATAATGGAAATAAAGTAAATATAGCTTGCTCTACCTTGCAGTGTAAAGATGATGAAATGGTATTACAAGATATGAGATTTGAGAAAGTGAGATATTAAAGTCACAACCTTTGATGAGTGAAGTCAGTCACTGACATGCCAATGTCAACATGTGCTGTACACAAGTCAAGGATTGGGCTCGCCTTGAGATTTCATGCCAAAAGTGTCAACGCACCCCTTCATTTCTCAGAGACAGGGAATGGGTGACATCACTACCATGTCACAATGACATCACGGAGACTGAGCATGTCAAATCAATCCATTTGCAGCAGCTGTCTGGTACAGCTCCAGTATTACCCGGCACTCAGAGGTGCAAAACTTTTGTCTTTATTTTGCTATTAATTGAAAAAAAAAAGTCTCAGACCATGTATTACTTTCAACCATAAAAATGATCTGATAATATCTCAGTAAGTGAAAGGTTTTTATTTATATTTTCATCAACTGAATATGAAAAAAAATGGATGTAGAGTGGTAGATTTGGTCCAGTTACATTTGCATGAAAAATAAACCATTGTTGCCTTTTGAGAGGAAAAGCTACTTTCATACACAATGAAATGTGGCTCGTTGAAATTGTACACTAAGAGATAATTAGTGATTTGTGTCGAGCAGCAGATGGCAGGAGTTACAGACTGGGTAAGAAAGTTCTGGAAGAAAGGCCAATGTACAAGGTAATGAATGATCTCGCTTAATTATGAAATGACATCACTTTTTACAGGATCTGTTTTCTTCCCATATCTGATGCATTCATAGATTCCTCTCTCCAGAGTGTAAAGGCCGGTAGCTGTGGTAGAGTCTTGCTTTCTGACAAGGTTGGATGTTATCGAAAACCTTCTGGTTAGTACGGTCTCCCTTTTAAGGTCTCACCCAGCTGCCTTACCATGAACACAGTAATGTGAAGTAACAGGATACTCTATTCAAGTCATGTATTTCTGAATTGTTAAAAGTTGTTTCTGTTGTGAGGCTGTGGTATACAGGGATACTTTTTTGGCAAATCTGATATCTGATAGTTTTGGATAATCTGATCTGTCAGTGGAACAGCCAACTGGAAAATACCTGTTTAGAGTTGCCTGAAAATACCCCCGTCTATCACGACCACGTATGAAAACACTATCGATGTCATTCCTCTTTAAGATGACTGCCATTAGTCCAATGTTCTTATTTTTGGGATGGACATCACTGCAGGTCAGGGACCATTCCTGACAGTAATCTATCAGCCACAAGCTGATTTTTTTTTTTTTTCTGAAACTCAAATAGAAAGTTCAATATGTAATTAAAACATAGAATATACTATAAATGTACATGCGTTCCTATTTTTGTGAAGAGGAAATGTTTCCCAATGACCTGAGCAGAGTAAATAAAGTTTCCAACTCTTTGAGTGAATGAGATTGATTCTTGTGAATTAATGTGGAAAGTTTATGGTCCATGGATGTTATTAAACAGTTGAGTTGATATTTTAAGTTATCCAAGCCTCTGTATGATTGGTAGTTTGCATTTAACCAGTCACATGATCTTGTTTTAACTCCTAAGTTCAAGACAATCTTGTTTTAGTATATATAGAACGGTATTGTTTAGAACTGCACGTTCTCATTAGCCGTCCCAGGAAACAAGTGATTTCTATGAATACAAATGTGGTCTTTGACAGCTTTTATTCGAAGGTGGAGGAAACATTTCAATCATTTGAGTGCAAATGAAAAGCAACATTTCATCCATATACATGTATTTACAGATGCACTGGCACTTAGATGCACTTTAGAGGCAAAGTTAGGAACTCAATTAGTGGAAAGAAAAGGAAGAGGGTGGTGAGCACACAGATCAGATAGGGCACACTCTGTTACATAAACTCTACATGCTTCAAGTCTGGGAATGTTATGATCTAAAGAATACAAACTGGTTTTCCTGGTGAGGAACTTAAGCCAGAGCATAGCTGCACCAAACTGATGAACCGTTGACTTTGGACTTAATGAGTTTCAGATAATTCAAACAAAAAGGAAACAAAATATTGAAATGTTTAGCTAAGTGCATCTGATCTCCTATCAGTCAGCCATCAGTGGACGCTGCGATCTGCAGCACACCAACTGATGCCCCTCAACTGTCTGGAGTGGATTCCTCTTCTAGTCAAGTTCCCAACAGAACTAATGAAAGAAGGAACCATGAAAGAACTACTTCTACAAGGCATCCACTGAGAAGTCTTCGCATTACTTGCTGTTTCTAACAGTGGAAGCGTGGACAGGCCCACTGAGATGCATCATGGGATTTTATATGTATAATGCACCTCCAATAATGCCTGGTCCCTGACCCTGTGCTGCTAAACAAGCAGGCTACATTATCCTCTCCTCCTACAAACAAACTCTGCTTCAGAATAACAAAACAAAAAAAATACCCCAATGTGGGAATTATCACTATCACAAGCCTCTTTTCACAGTTTGTCAAATGTAACATTGAACTGTTGATGACGAGGATGGAAGGCGTGGCATTCCATGGTGCAAAGAGGGGAAGGGTTATGGGTGGGCTTCTTTTTTTTATATCATAAATTCGCTATCTTGTATTTCCCCCCCCAGTGGCATCAAGGACTTGTGATCTTGAGGCAAAACCGATAATAAAAAAAACAACTAATAATATGCAAGTGTCCAAATTCAGTTCATTTAGAGTCTATTGTAGAAAAAGAGGAAAACTGATAAATTGAAGATCAGCAAAGCGAGTTCTTGGTTCTCAATTCTTCTCCTCAGCCTTCACCTCCTTTTTCTCATCTTCTTTCTTCTCAGTTTTGACCTCTTTCTTCTTTTCTTCTGACGCCTTGTCTTTTACGGAGAGCTCCTCCAGCTTCTCTGCCACTTTGTTTGCGGTATCAGTGTTGCCTGTGGCAAAACAGTGAAATGCACAGTCATAAAAAAAGCTGTCCAAGTTTGAACACAACTCAGTTGCACGTCTTCAGCTCGCCCAGCATGCAAGTTAGTCTTTATTGAAAACATTCCTGCTATTTTTGCATCTCAACTAACTCAATATTCCACCTCTTCATACAGCCACTAGATGCAATTTATGATTTTAGGTGGGCCATGTGACCTTTCGCTAATGTGATCATGCTAGAAAACAGTGTTAACCTGTGATAAATCTGAATTGTAATGTAGCAGAACATACCGAAACCAGCTTTTTAGAAAGCCAGTAAAGTGTTACATTCTGCATGGTCATGTAGCAGACAGAAAAAGTTCCAGGCTGGAGTGAACAGCGAGTAACAGAGTGAGTCTGCATAGTCCTGAAACTTGTCATGCAAGATGTAATGTTGCCTCTACTTTGAGTTGTATTTAAAACATGTCGTGTAGAAGTAGAGCAGTGTGTTGGGGGCCCTGAAAATACTGAATAATGGCATGTTACCATGTAAAATGGATTACATTTTGAAACATGTTTCATCTAAAATGCATCTCATCCAAATATGCCTCAAGTTTAAGTTTCATGTACCTGTTCCATCTAGAGATTTTCTGATCTCCTCCTTGCACTCGTCAAACTTCCCCTTGAACTTCTGAGCATCTGTAAACAGAACAGAGTTAGTGTATATTCACATCGACATGCTGTTGTATGTTGGCTAATGCGGTATGATTAAGCAGGAAAACCTGGAAGAAAATAGCTGCTGGAAGTTTGTTGCCTTAAGTTTAGATGCAGAAAACGGGCTTCTTACAGCGGTTTGTCACTTCAGTGTGACGATCACACTGTGTAAGTCTGTAAATCACTATTAATATTTAAAATCAAACTATTCTTGACTGATCAGAACTTTTGTAATTAAAGATCATTAGACCTTATTTATTATATTTATTTATTGACCCCTTCACTGTAAGGTTTATCAAGACATGCCACAATGATGGTTAATGTATTGTCTTACTAGAAACATAAATGCACTCTTATTCAATGAAAATAAACAAGGTTATTTGAAGGGGGAACATATTTTTAATCCCATGTCTTATCTAGCCTATGTATTGTTTTA
>CAKAOH010039372.1:0-59559 GCA_916701665.1 Sebastiscus tertius | reverse complement strand
ATATATAAATAAATAAACAAAAATAACTCTAAAATAACAAAACATGCGTCACTAGACTCAACTCATGTGAATCTACTAAATCAACTCAACTTCTAAAAGCTCTATATAAAGAATTCATTCAATTAAGCCAGTAAACGTGGGGGACATCACCCCTCAGCTGAGCGCGCACACACATTCCATGAACATAAAAAAAAAGCAACATTTGGCAAAAGTGAGTTGTTTGCATCCCTGTTATGTATAATGACTTACTTTCTGCATTTAAAAAGCGTATTGCCAGGAGTTCAGGTTTGGGGCTTTCGTCAGCGTAATCTGCTAGTGTGTTCCACACCCATGCCCTGTCACAGCCAGCGTTGGGCTTCAGCTCCATGCTAGGCATAACTGTAGTTCACAAGAGGGGGAATAAGGTTAAAACATGAAGGCACAGATATAAGCATATACACTGTATGAGGTCATCATATTCAGTGGTCGCACAACCATTAGCTGGACATGGCTGGACTGCTTTTTGCTAATGGCTAATTGTATAATCTAAACATTTTAATTAGTTTGGTGCCGTTTCTGTTCTTCTTACCAGAACCTGTAGTCCATGTTTACCTACACTTGGGAAAACTAATAATCCTGTTAGCAGGCACCATAAGCTTGTCTTGTATTATGTTTGGAGGAATACAAATATTCAATATAAAGCATAGTTTAGGATGTCACAGAGAACTTCTCCATCAGTGAGAACACGAAGATGGTGAGCACCAGTTCGCCAAGCTGCACATTGCAGTGCAATAGCAAGACTTCCTCCCCTGTTGCCTCACCTACAGTTCAATGCTTACCACGGATACCACAGACTTGAGGTTTCTGCAGATACACTGAAACATTTAAATATCATGATGGGGGGCGTGTTGACCAAGTATCTGTAGTTCAAGTACCTACGTGTACAACAATTAAATGATATGTGTCAACTTGACTCACTGTGATGATTGGCACAAATCTTCAAGGTTCGGTCTCTCCTCATCAGGAGGCGGATTGTGCCCTTCTCTCTGTGTTTCAGCAGCTTGACGTCACCGGTTCCTCTCTCCTTCCACTCTGGTGGGTCGTTCTCAGAGGCAAAACGATATAGTTTAGCCCGCCTGGGAAAGCAACGGTATACTAGCTTACATATACAATGTACTGTCTTATTAAACGGTCAGCAAAATGCATATTAGATCACATATCACAAAGAAATCTATTAAAACAACTTACATTTTAAAGAGTTCCTCCTCATCCTCTTCTAATGTTTTCACATCCTGCTCAGGAAGGGACACGATGGGCTCAAACTGGGGATCATGATTAGAGTCCTCTACAGCATCTGCAGTGGTGTCGGGCTCTTCCTGGTCCTAAAGGGAAAAGCAATGGACGAGTTAACTCAAAGTAGGGCTGGCCGACGTGGCCTCAATCTTCTATAACGTATATAGGTAATTTCATATCTTGATAATGATATATATCACTATATAGCATATTTTCTGGCAATTCAATAAATAAATAGTGTATATGAAATATTGACATGGTAAAGCCTATTTTGTATACTCCTGTGTGAATTAAATACTTGACAAAGTGCTGAATATTTTTCTCATTTTAAGAACTTATAACAAGCAAATTGAAGACAACAGTTTTAAGTGAAATTAGAGGAAACAGAAATAAATACAGGCCTAGCCTATATCGCAATAGAAACAATATAGAAAAATATATACGACAGACATTTATATACAATTTTGACGATGTATGTCATATTGCCCAGCCCCAAATCAATGCAATACATTTCCACTTATCTGTGTCTGACAATCAGAGTAAGTTAAAGTAATTAACACAGTGGTATGGGTCAGTGGGATTCTTTAAAACTCACTGGAACAAAGTGACTTCGGACAGTTGACCAATAGGCAGTGGATGCTTCAATGGAGGGATTTAAGAGCTCATTGGTTAAGTATAGCTTTTGTATGAGAACTGGCAAAGCCTTTAGTAAATCGCTATTGCTGAGCCAAGCATCTTTAATTCTATTTGGGGGTTGCATGTTATCACGTTGATGTGCATGTGATTAAATGTACACCACTAGAGCTCATCATATTCTTCATACTAAAAAGGATAAAGACTGCTATCCAGTCCATGACCTGTGACAAAGTGTGAGCGAATAACTGGATGTGCAGTATAATTTTGCGGATAGGAAAGTGATCATTGAGCAAACGCGGGAGGCTTTCCTTTCTTTAGGGTGGTAACCCTGTGATCTACCACATCATGCTTCACTAGTTCTTCACAAGTTAGCAGGTTAGCTGTATCCGCTATGTAAGGGAAGTTCGCTGTACAACAGCTACTGACGTTAAATGCAATAACGGTATAAATAATGTAATAAAAGGTCACTGGCTTGAATGATTAGGTGAACATAGTAAACGTTTGATTTGGTCGCAGTTGCATTTTATTTCATTAATGTTAACAAATAGTTCAACTTTGTTCCTGTAAAACAACTCATTGTGAAGTTGCCTAGCTAGCTAGCGTCAGTTAGTGGACGAGGCCTCCTTCCACTAGCATGTTAGCATGTTAGCAAAGAGCTAACGCTTACAGTTAGTCTTTAACGGTGTGTGTCGTTAACTAATACTGCATGTAACTGGACATTAATGTAGGCGACGTGGTTGTTGGGCTAACTGCAGTCAGTGTAACCTGGTTACCGCTAACTGCCCGATCATACGCAGTCAATGGCTGCAGCGCGATGCTAATGAAGCTAACAGTAGCCAACAAATGTTAGCAACTGTTGTGCTAGCCAGCAGACAAAGAGCAGCTAACCTCGTTGTCTCTCTGGTCGGTTGGTTACATCCAGATCACTAAACACAACGTTCACATCGCTGTTTAGTTCAGTTGTTAGCGGTGTCGTGCACATTGCCTTCCCAGCTAGCTAATGCTCAGTGTCTGGTGCTAATGCTAACATGCTGGCTGGCTGCACACTGCTCACTACTTTAGAGCTCGTTAACCCTGAAGAAACGCGTTTAGAGTATAACATCTAGCTCAGGACATTTATATTTGTCTGTCAGAATTTGCTTCAACTTTCATGACATCCTGTGGACTTGAAAACACACAACAATGAGCTTCTCTAGCAGCCCGACAGACATCATCATTGTCGCAGCTTCCTTTACAAACTTTGACGACATTACCACATATAAAACACAACGTTTGCCACTAAATTCAGATTTCAATGCGAACATGACACATTAGATGACTTAAAACGCGTGAGCTCACCTTCGGGTCTGCCATATTAATGTAGATGTTTGTAGATGATGAAAGTAGTTTGATAGATTCAGATGCTGACTGGCCGCCGTTTGTTTCCACCTCAGCTCAGCTGCTCGCACTTCCTGCTGCTGCAGCTTCGCGCGCAGAATTTCCTACGTATGCCCGCGCCCACATTGTGACAGCGTGCGCACCCGCACCGCCTCTCTCTGCCTATATCACACATAACAGAAAGCAGTTTCTATCATAAACCTTCTATCAATTGATTATGGATTGGAAAAAAAAACCGTTACAACTTGTAATGTATCAATTACAAAATTATAGGCTTTAATATTTTGGAATGTAAAATTTAGGTGCGAAATTGTAGGATGTACACAGTCCCCCCCCCACCCATTTAAGGTCCTTGTGCCAGTCTACAGATTTCAATAGTCTTACATGGCAGCCTGAGTGTCAGCAACTTTTCTTCTTTTCTTTTCTTTCCTTTAATGCATTTTTTTTATTATTATTATCATTATTTTGGTTTATGTATTATGGTTTTTTATTATTTATATGTGTATGTATACATGTGTACAGTATATGGTATGTGTAGGAGTGTGTAGGTATACATATGCCTTCCCGATTTAGTCACTTTTATTATTGTTATTTCTTTAATCCATTTATTTATTTGACTTTTGTTTTCCCTTCTCTGGGATTATTTAATGTAATTCCAAGTGTACACTGACAAACTTTCTGTGTGTACCACATTATCTCCATCATTACAAAGACGAACAGGGGGGGGGGGTTAGGAAATACAGGTCTAGGATAAAACTGTTTCGAACATGTAAAAGATTGATTTCTTTGTAGTTGTACTGCTTCATTGTACTTTTTGTGCCAATAACAAATTTGAACATGAAATTTCAGGATGTTCTATCCATAAAAAGAAAAGAATAAGTAAAACTGGGCATTGATATAAGTAAAACCACTGTTGTGCAACAAAGAAATGTGTGTGTGTGTCTTCAGATTTTTTCAGTGTTTCATTATTAGGCTACATATTATGTTTTTTGGATTGATATTACTGCTGCATTAATGTGTGAGTTGCATTTTACTGCTGTAGATGTTTATGTTTGTGCTCATTTAAGCAGTTTGGTCGTTTAATTTACAGCAATGCATCTATATATCTATATCTACATCTATCACATGTTTGTAATGTTACTGTCCTGTAAAAAAAAAGTCAACTTTTCACAAGCTCAGAGAAACAAACCCTGTTTTCAGCTTTGTGATGATGCATTTTCCAACTGATCCAAGAGGCTTTTAAATAGTTTATCTTAAGAAGTAGGAGACTTTTCACAACACACAGGCTAGGTCAAAGTCTTGGGTCTCAAGCTCCCTCCAACAATGCTAATATTAAATATGTATAAAAGAAAATCATACAAGTAAAAAACAACAATGAGAATCAATGACATAAATAGTACAAGTTAGACTATAGTGATAAAATATAACATAAATAAATATGAAATAAAGTAATATAAATTTGTGTTAGACAGTAATTGCAAATGGATAAGCTGAGTGTAAACAGGAATGTAGTAAATATATATGCATAATGAGGAGTGTATATATATATATGTGTGTGTGTGTGTTTATTAGGGCTGTCAAAGTTAACGCGCGAGCGTGCAAATTTATTTAAACGCCATTAATACCAATGCCTATCTGACCTCAAGATATGTGAATGAAAATGGATTCTACGGGTACCCACGAGTCTCCCCTTTACAGACATGCCCAGTTTTCATTATCAGGTAATAATGCAGTGTGGCCTGATGGCTTCTGTCATGTCAGTTTATAATGTGCCGTAGTGGTGATTATAGTAGGCCTACAGTATTAACAAAACAATTTCAGGGGTAAAAATGAAGTCACATTTTATCTTAGGGACAAATAAAAGAGGTTGAAAGTAGTTAAAACAATTATTGTTGAATGGGAAACAGAAATACTTTATACACATTTTTTTAAATGAATAATTTCACATTGTATACATAAAAGTATATAAGAAAGAAGCCAAAAGGCCTTTTGGCAATACTTTTCTGCTCAGATGCAGTTCACCATTAACAGAAGAAAGAAGAAGAAAAATAAGGGGAAACCCTCGCGAGATAATCAATGTTGGGTTAGGTTGCCGGGCAGCGAGTCTCGCGATAATTCGTGCAGATCTCAGATCAGATTTCGCAATTTTCGGGTTACCTTTGAGACTGTTTTTGGCTTGCTGACTCGAGCAGACACGTGGTTATATGAACATGGCGGCGCCCTGTACATTTCAGTGAGAAGTGGAACAGAAAGTAAATATAAGAAGGAGAGGTAGGTGAACAACATGGTCTGAATGTGTCCGCTGCTGCTATTTAGCACGACAGGAACCTGTAAACTGTTAGATATTAAAACAGATTATATGGAGAATCGTTTTCTTTAAACAAGAAGACAGAACGCAACTTCAGTGCATGTTTCCTCTCAGCCTTCAGCTAACATCAGCTAGATCACTCTCTGTGCAGTGCAGCTGATGGAAGTCTTTTAGCATGACACACAGCCACAACTCAAGTCTGTAGAAGCATTTAATGCACTTACATAAAAGCTACTTTAAAATGTAAACGTTCCTTTTTCATTTTCACCGTTACATATAGACTTTAAAGTGAATTGTAACTGTTGTTAAAAGTTACAATGTCTCCAAACCAAGTTTGACATTTAAGCACAATTTGTCCAGCTCTCAAGTTATTTAATCATTAAAGAATAGTTAAAAAAACAAAAAATAGTGTCTGGTAACATTGACAAGACTGTTTTCACATATGTTCTGTGTTTTTGAATGTCAGATCAGTATCAGTCTGTTAATGAGATTGTTCATTTTACAGCATCAACAGAGTGATGGAAGATGTTAGTGGCAGCCCAGTGGCTGATGCTCCACCCTCAAAGGAGGAGAAGCCTGATGACCTCTCCAAAGACTCCAACACCGATGAAGTTGTGTCTGACGTCAAAGCTGAAGGGGGCAACGAGGCAGCCTCTGACCCCAGCTTGTACCGCTACATCAAAGAGGACCTCTTCACATCCGAGATCTACAAAGTGGAGATCAGGAATCTCCCCAAGTTCACCGGCTTCAACGACCTGAAGAAGTTCCTGGCCAAACACAGCCTCAACCCGCATAAGATCAAGCTGTTCGGCAAGCAGACGTTCGCTTTCGTCACCTTTAAGAACGAGGAAGAGCGCGACAAGGCCATGAAGATGGTTCACGGCATGCAGTGGAAGGGCCAGGTGCTGAGCGTCAGGCTGGCCAAACCCAAAGCAGACCCCATCCTGAGGAAGAGGAAACAGGAGGAGGGAGAGTGCGCGGGAGGGCAGCCCCCATCCAAGCGGACGGAGGGGGACGAGGAAGAGGAGCCGCTCAGTGTCCAGTTAGCCAACGTGGTGACTCCTCTGTGGAATGTGCCTTATGAGGAGCAGCTGAAGAGGAAGGAGCAGGAGGTGGTGGGGGTTCTGCAGAGGCTGGCCAAGTGAGTGGTGTCATTTTATATAGAGTCTGATACATACATCTATCCATACATGTAGTACCAGGTGTGTCCAGAACAGATCTGCTGCAGGTGTTGTTACAGTATCAACATTAGAGTTTGACCAAATATATGTTATTGAAGGCCAATACCATGTTTGTGGAAGCTTCTGCAGTATTCAGTGTCCACATTAAATAACTTTAAAGGTTCTCTATATGATATGCAGAGCATTAATATAGCAGCAAGCAACTATTGTCTATGTACAGATATAGAGGAGTAATGTCTACCTGAGCAGAGAATGAAGTCGCTGTTCCTCTGTGTGTGTTGTAGTCCGAGCTTCTCCGTGATTTGTTTCCATGTAGAATAATGAATCAAAACGACACATTTGTTGTGCACACATGCACGGGGGGTTCTGTGGTTATTTTACAACAGTCTGGCTGGTTGCACAAAATGTAACCAGCTGATCTGCCGTGCCCATGCGTAATTGTGGCTTGACAGTGCGCAACATCACTGCAGCGGGATGCGCTCTGCTGGGTCTCTATACACTTATCTCGTGCGCACAAATTTGTTAATTGTGGCCTCAGTATATAGGCTGTATTTTTTTCTCTCTATGGCCACTCTCGGGCTCCGTAATAATGAGTGGGACAGAACATGATAAACGTCTATGCAAGTATAATAATATATTGTCATTATTATTTTAATTGTGTTGAAAATCGGGACATTCGAGTATTTTACAGAAATTTGTCGGGACTCGGGACACCCAGCTTGAAACTGGGACAATCCCAGACAAACCCAGACATCTGGTCTCCGTACTTTTAGTGCATGTGAGCGTGCCCCATTGGCTAGCTCATGGCTGTCGCTCTGCACTTCTCTCATACAGCGGTTACAGATGATAACGCCGTCCCGACAGACGCAGTCGTCATGGAAGTGTAGCCCCCACCCTCCGGTTTCCCCCAGGTTAACACTGTTAGCTCTGTCAGCAATGTTACTGTTTTTTGTACCGTTAGCGCTGTCGGCACCGATACAAATACTCAGCTGTTTCTTTTTCAGAGAGATTGGCAGCACCAACAAAGCCATGTTGCCGTGGCTGTTTGCGCAGAAAGGAAAATACAACAAGATGTGTTGTTCTCTGGAAGCTATCCGTCCATCTCCTACACAGGTACATGTTGGTTTAACTCATTTCACATGTTACTGTCATACTTTCATAAAATGCATACTGCTGTATTACAGATTGGTGTTTTAAAATAGACGGGATCCAGGATGTGTCAATACATTTTTAAGAACTACAATAACCTAATCTTGTGCTGTCAGGCACTTTGTACAACACATTCCTTTATCTTTCATAACACTTAAAGGTCTTATTGATAACATTTTTATGTAGACGAATATTTTTTTCAAAATAATACATCCACAGAGCTTTTAGAAAGGTGTTGAATAAAAGTATGGCTTTTCCTGAAAACAAATTATTACGATTGTGAATTAATCATTTAACATTTTTCGGCGGGTCCAAAATGAGTTTATCTGTGGAAGATATCTGATGTTTGGTTCCTACCTCTAACAAGGCTTGTGAGCCAATAGTAAAGTATCTCTGGGTTGTCAGTTAGTGTGGAAAGAAACAGATAAATGGCTCAGATTGACGGTAAGTGCCTGGCAACGACTTGTTGTGAAGTGAATGCAATGGAACGGGAGAGGGAGAACGCGACATCTAGTGGTTGAATGTTATCAATAGCACCTTTGTGATCTCAGTTAATGTTTTACACCTTGTGATGCAGTAGTGTGTGTCCCACCCCTCCCACCCTCCACCCACCTCCCACCCACCTATATCCTATATCCCCTAATCCTGTTCATATCTCTCTACCTGTATCATGGCAGACGGAGTACAGAAACAAGTGTGAGTTCCTCATTTCAATGGGAGCAGACGGTGAGGATAAGACCATCGGTTTCCGCCTGGGAAAATATAAAGGCGGCTCCTGTGCTGTGGTGGGGCCGGCCGAGACGAGCCACGTCTCCGCCGAGGCCAAGAGAGTGGTCAGCGAGTTTCAGAAGTTTATCAGGTATCATCACATGGTCATGATACTCCACAACAAGAGAGAGACTTCACACATACACACATTTCCTCAATCGCATTTAATCTCTTATTATTTTGCACATAGGACAACATCATACTCTGTGTACAGTCCTGAAACATATGAAGGACACTGGAAGCAGCTAACCGTCAGGACTACGAGGACCAAACAGGCCATGGCTATGGCGTTCTTCCACCCACAGGTGAGGAGGACATGTTCTGTTTACAAGCTGTGTGTGATCCCGTTCCTGATGATAGAATCACACAGTTAGATTTCTCCTTTTTAATGTCTTTTACTTGTTTTAATGTGTCACTAGAAACTTGAAGAAGAGGAAGTCAATGCATTAAAGAGCTCCATGAAGAAGTACTTTACAGAAGGAGAGGGGAAAGACAGCGGAGTAACCTCTCTTTACTTTATTAGAGAGGGTCAAAGGTAAGAAAAAAGTCCTGGCGCTCCATCTGACAATATCAGAAACAATGCAGTGGAGAGCAGACTATTACAATCTGTAAATACTGCACTCAATTAGTGTTTTTCCTTCCCAGGACTTCTCCTAACCTAGAGGACTTGCCCTGTGAGCATGTGGCCGGAGAGGGCAGCATTCATGAGGAGCTCCTGGGCCTGAAGTTCAGAATATCTCCTCATTCATTCTTCCAGGTAAGAAAGATTTACCTCAAAGATTTCCAGCACATTCATATGAACCTCTGTGTTTACTTTTGGAGTTGTGTATTGTGTTTTACAACACACAGCTGTAGTTTCTGTCTTAGTGTCACAGCTGTAAAGCTTCTATATAAAACAATGTGTCTATGTGTTACCTGGCAGGTGAATACAGGAGCTGCAGAGGTGCTGTACTCTGCTGTGGGGGAGTGGGCCCAGCTGGATCAGGACAGCACCGTACTGGATGTGTGCTGTGGGACAGGAACCATCGGCATTTCTCTGGCCAAGGTGACGTAGTTTTCTGTAACCGAAACTTAATTCATATTTTGATAAATTACAACTGACAGGAGTCAGTAACAGATACTTACTATCCTTATTTCTCATCCTTTTCGTTATTTTCTTTGCTTATAAGATTACTTTTGAAGTGCTGCAAAGAATAATGTCATATTGTCATGCAAGAGTACATTCAAGTCCTAACTTCTTCTCACATACAGTGACCTCTGCACTATTTTAAATAGCTGTATCAGGGTTTTGTACAATTATTGGCAAAGGGATATAACATTTTTTCTTTCTGGTCTGAAAATGGAGGTTCTGGCAGTTTTTGACATTATTGCTGACTTTTGTCTCTAGAGGGTGAAGAAGGTGATTGGGATCGAACTGTGCCAGGAAGCCGTGGAGGATGCCAAAGTTAATGCAAAGCTCAATGGTAAGAGGCCAGATAACATCAAACTACCACCAGTGATTTATGTATGAAGTGTGAATATTCATAAATGGAGGCCAGTCAGTAATGACCAACATTCTGTATATAAGAAGTGGACGTAGTCACCATGACGTCACCCACTGGTTTGTGGACTGCCGTTTTGAAGCCTCGAGTTCGGCATTTTGGCCGTCGGCATGTGTTTTTTTTTGCAACCAGATGTGACATGAGAGGGTGGAGCTTAGTACAACTGAACGCTGAATAAGACATTTTCAGGCAAACAAAAATGTTATAATTAACTTCCATGAAGTGAAAACACACTGTGAAAGGGTTGAAGACAAAAACACGAAAAACACCCAGACTGGACAACGCTGTGGTAGCGACCTGTCAATCACAAGGTAGCCACGCCCTAAAGCATCCCCTGCTTAATGGTCTATTTGACTCTAAATGGGACCATAATTTACTAAATGAACATCATGCTGTATTGAAGAAGACTTGAAACTAGCGATTGAGACCATAAACTCATGTTTACAATGTTTACTGAGGTAATAAATCAAGTGAGAAGTAGGCTCATTTTCTCATTGACTTCTATACAATCAGAGGAGTCGCCCCCTGCTGGATATTAGAAAGAATGCAAGTTTAAGGCACTTCCTCATTGTCTTCATTTCTCAGACCCTGGAGGTTGCCCACTGGTAATGACAGGGTTTAAATTAATAGATGTTCATTCAACAATTTCAGTGTTTCCCCCTCAATGTTGTTCTTGTCGGTGTATAAAGAGCATAAAGGTCATGATAATGGAACTCATAAAGATGGTATTGATAAGTTTGATCTGTTTAGTTGATAGTGGTAGATGGGTACCATGCAGTCCTGGTGTCACAAAATGACCTTTTTGCGAATTCATCCTCTGATTTAGTTCATGACTAGCACAGTGTGATCAACTAAGAGTGCATGTTTGAACAGTTTTTCATTTTGTTTGTATTTCAAGGTCTGAGTAATGTCGAGTTTCACTGTGGAAAAGCTGAGGATGTGTTCCCCAACATTCTCAATGCTCTCGTGTCACCCAACCTCACAGCCATTGTGGATCCACCGCGGGCAGGCCTGCGTGAGTAAACAGCCAAAACCATGAAAATGCATTTCGCTCACTTCAGGATTTGTCACACATTTAGGTTTTTGTCTTAATTAAACAGATTCCAAGGTGATCCTTGCCATCAGGAGGGCAGAGCATCTGAAGAGGCTGGTTTATGTGGCATGCAACGCGAAGGCAGCCATGAACAACTTCATTGAGTGAGTCGTTGTGTGTTTTAATTTGGCTGTTTTAAAGCAGCAGTTGTGATGAAATCAGTTTGCTTGTGGGCATCAGCTTTATTAAAGGTACAGTGTGTGGCATCTAGTGGTGTCGTAGCAACCGAGTACCCCTCCGCTCACTCTTCTCTTTCCAAGACTGTAATGTGAGCCACCGAGAGCAAAACCGTGGTAACGCCGTTCGCCTCACTCAAAGGCCATCCTTACCATAATAACACTACTTTAGGAGAAGTCAGAGGGCGGCTGGCGGTACCACGGTTTTGACCTCTGCGGCTCACGTTAACACAGTTTCACAAGCGTGTCGGAGAACTACGGTGGCCTTCAGGTAACGTAAAAATGTGAAATGCTCTCTTTAGAGCCAGATGTTTGTCCGTTCTGGGCTACTGTAGAAACATGGCAGAGCAATATGACGGACTCTGTGAAGAGGACCTGCCCCCTATGTAGATATGAAGGGCTCATTCTCAAACACAACGATTCTTAGATTCAGGTGATTATACACTAATGAAAACATAGTTCTGAATGTTGTATACCATTTCTGCTAATAGATCCCCCGAAATGTTAAACACTGTTCCTTTAACTGACTTTTTTTAAAGGTAGACAATTTTGTAAAATAGTAAATCTCATGTTTGAACATTTTTCGTTTCAGTCTGTGCAGAGCGCCATCCAACAGAGTTCACGGGGCGCCGTTCCGTCCAGTGCGAGCCATGGCGGTGGATCTGTTCCCTCAGACCATGCACGTTGAGATGCTTCTATTGTTGGAGAGGGTGGACTACAACTCCCCATAGCAGCAGACCAGCAAGCAATAAGGAAGAGACGGGGGTCTTACATTTTAGAAACAGGCCCTGGGCTTTGATAGGTAGCATGGGCTAAATGTATGCACACACTCGGAACTCCACGGAGCCTTTGATTTAATATTAAAAGCATTTTTTTCTCTGTTGTTTAAGTAATCTGCAAGGCCTTATAGTCTTAACTGTAAAGGGTCAGTTCATCCAAATGACATCATTTACCACTCACCAGTCTTCTTATTTTGTAATGCAATATTAATTTGTGCTTCAAATAAACTTGGTGTTAATACAGTATGCATTGCAGTGTATTTTCTTACTGTAACTGAGCTTTGTGGACTGTCCGTTTGCCTTTTGAGTTTGATAAAGTTCGTCAGCCATGTTCACTCATAAGTAGGTTACTTTATTAGCCATATCTCAAAACCACAAAGCTATCTAGATTTCAATTTTAGTCTTTGGTTTCCTGAATCTCTTGATACATTGTTCAACTGTTAGTGAGGGCAATGCCGCACAAGTGGGTACTACGGAATAAATAGCTTAACCTATCAAAATGCCATCTGAGTTTGTTAAAGGTACAATTGATGACATTCAGCCACTAGATGTTGCACTCTCCTTCCCCCGTTCCATTGCATTCACTTCAAAACAAGTGGTTGCCAGGCAGTTACTGTCAATCTCAGAATTATCCGTTTTCTTTTTTAATTTTGACGGGTCCAAAATAAATGTTTTGTTTATCTCTGTGGAAGCTATCCAACGTTTGGTTCCTTCTTCTAACAAGGCTTGTGATATCTTTGTACAGTGAATGTCTTTGTGTCATATGACATAGATTTTCACTGTACAAAGACATGTGACACAAAGATATTCAAGATATGCCACAAATATATTCACTGTACAAAGATATGACACAAAGATATTCAATCTACTAAGATATGACACAAATATGAATATATCTTTCTACAGTGAATATCTTTGGGTCATATATATTTGTACAGTGAACATCTGTGTCATATATCTTTGTAAAGTGAATATCTTTGTGTCATATCTTGTACAAAGATATATTCATATTTGTGTCATATCTTTGTACAGTGAACATCTTTGTTCAAAGATATTCACTGTACAAAGATATCACAAGCCTTGTTAGAAGAAGGAACAAATGTAGGATATCTTCCACAGAGATAAACAATATATTCATTTTGGACCTGTCAATTTTTTCTTTTTCTTTTACTTCCCCTAGTTTGAGTGTTTAATCACTCTGTGACTGAATAAAGCAAAGCCCTTCTAGTCATTAGTCAAGACATTTTTATTTTGCATAACAAATATCACTGAAGTCATGGAGCTCAGGTTGCAATACATACTTCATTTTCTAGGCAGCAACATCTCAAACAACTCATTGGTACAACTCAATAGCAACACATGTAAAAGCAGTATTTGTTTCTTCTCACACTGACGCACACTTGGCAAGACGAACGCAGAGGAGAAAGCACATTCTTAAAGCGATCTACAATATCACAACAGCCTGGTGTTTAAACTGATGTGTCCTTGAAATATTCTGTAGAAAAAAAACACACGGGCCAAATACTTGACAAAGAATGCACAGCAGTTTCTATTTTGTTCCAGCAAGTAATGAGTCTATGTATTTTCCTGTTAAAGATGCTTCTACTGTACAGTCTTGCAGCGACATTAAGTATTCTATAAAATGCATAAGACTATGTAAGCTTTGGTATACACACTTTCATCAGCTTGTGTTGGACTAAATGACTTGATCGCATTTTGTTCATGTCAGCGTGCCAACTAAATTTTGAAAGGCTGCCTTTTGTAAAAATGTATTCTACTTGTGGTAGAAAGTAAAGAAAATATGTCACAATGATGGCAAACACACACAAACAAAATACACAATCCATTAAGACGAGTCTTTAAAAATCTACACATGCTGGAGGCATTTTTACCAAAAGTATCGGATGTTTTACAAGCTGTCTTCATTATAATACTAATTGGCTAAACAATAAATGCTTCATCAAGTAAAGGGGGCTTGGTCTTTCCACTTCCTGTTGAAGGGTGTTTTTAGGTCCAATGTACTGTATTATACTCTGAGCCCTTCATGAAATGGATTAACTAAGGCAACATGTAGCCAACATGGTCTCTTGAGGGCACCATAACTGAAATGCTACTGAAATGTACCAAATGGTTAGTTTGTGTGGATGACATAAGTACTTTAATAAAAAGCTAGCAAGAACTAAGAGCATAAAAGAAATGATCATTTGCCCTAAACATATTACAGTACCGTGTGCTTGGGTTTACTGCTGTGTTGGCATGGGGAGGAGGACAACACTTTCTTGTATTGCCAAAGCAAAAGAGGGGGGGAAAAAAAAAAAAAAAAAAGGCAAATAAAATGCACGTCACCCCAAAAGCAGTTATTCCTGTACCAACATCATCAGTCAACAAAAATATCTGACAGGACACGAGTGCATATCAATAGTTCTGAATATTCATCACTTCACAACGCATGTTTTTATCGTGCAAACCAAGACAGCAACTGTCCATTCTGAGGAAAAACAAAATGGCATATTTTGTACTCGTCACCCAAAATATCCATAACACCGACCATTAAAATACCCAATAAACAAGTAACTTTGTATCCCAATTAAATGAACGGTATAAATACACACGTATTAGTAGTCCCTTTCAAATACTTTAAGCACAAAACAAAACTAATAGGTGCTCTTAAGATTGCGACGACACTTCAAAACAAAACCAAGGTGTGTAGTGGTTTTTGCGGTCAAAAGAAGCATGCATTTTTTTTTTTTATTTTGATGTGGTTCATGTGTTATCAAGTCATGATAACTTCTCTGCAGCCTGGGTGATTTTTTTTTTTTTTTCCTAGTGCCATAACGAGGCTGCATCTAGAGAGGTAGACGATATTTGCTCTACTGTCTGTTAGTGCATTTAGACCTACCCTTACATCTACCAGCGGAACCAATAAAACATGGGCGAAGGAAGCAAGCGGTTCTACCGGCCTGGTCAATGTGTAACTATATTGCCATTAGAGCTCAGTGATGCATAATTAAGTGATGGATGAGGGGGGGTGTGTGATGTCTGACAGTGACTGGGTTTCAGTGCCGTGGTTCATCAGTGATTTCGAGACTTAGACGTCAACAGTGCAGAGGGGTTCGCTCCCCGGCTGGGCAGACTCCATTATGGTCATCTTGGGCTTCTTCCTGGTTTCCTCCTGGTGCAGAAAGACAATAAAAGAACCATAATATGAGGGGTACGTTCTGAAAATGGTTAAAAATAAGAAAGCTCAATCCATCCTCAGTTCTAAAATATACAAATCCTGGCAGCGGCAATGTAATTTGTCCACCAGAGACCGACAGCTACGCTCGTAAAGACGTGTGTAAAAATGGGCCTGTCTTCTAAAAGCCTCAAGCATTGAGTGTAGCTGCAATAGAGAAGACTAATTGACACCCTGCAGATTTACTGCTTGCCCAAATGAAATGCTGGGCTTTATTTGGATCAAAACTACCACCTCGTCTTTCCTTCAATGAGCTCTCTGGTGACAACATGTCTGATGTACAACAAATAAACGCTTTTGGTTCTTTTCAAGGGAAGAAAGGATGAACAAATGTAAAAATAAACAGCCCTAGACTTAATACAAGGAGACCTACACTGAAAGAAAATAAAGGCTCATACAGTAGGCTTTTTTTTCTTTTACAGAAGGCATTTTGTCACTGTAGGAAAAGCACAGGTGTACATCATAAAATGAATGATGGCTGAACTGCTTCAGTTTCAGGGTCGTGGTATTGTGCATGCTGGCTCACGGCTTACTGGGACAATTAGATTCATAATGTCAATGTTATTAGTAACATCTGCGCTTTTAGAAGTCAATATGTCTGCTTTGATTTCTGCTTTGGTCTATCGCTATACTTTTATTCATGTTTGAAACTAATTACAAATGAAAACCTAAATACAGACTAATAAATCAGTTAAAGAAAAGGGAACAATTCTCACCCTCTGCGTGGCTAGTTTCCTCATTTCCTCTTGCAGTTTGTTCAAGATATGAAGGTTTGGCTTGTTCTTTTTGGCATACTGCTGGAGCTCGATCACACTCTTATCAGAGCTCTCCTGAAAAGGATTAATTAAATACTTAAAATCAAATATTAAACAGTTACTGTAAATAAAGCTTAACACAGAATAGAAATATTAAGAAGACCAAAAGTTTTCCATGACCACAGAAGCTTTGCATTAAGCGTTTAATAGAGTACTTGCCTTCTTGACCATCTTATTGCTCTCTCTGCCGTACATGCGCAGCAGTGAGCCCCAGTTCTTGACGTGGGGATGAAGCATCTGAAGGATCTTCTGAGATGCTAGTTGTTTGCCTACCCTCTTGTTCTTGCCTGGTGACACATATACAAAACAGAGTTACCATAAAGGTGAAACTAAACCGACATGGTAATTAAAATCAACACCCGACTCGACTGGTTCAGTTGAACCATGTGGGTCGATGAGGATTAGAGTGTACTTACACCAGCCACGCACGGTGTGCTTCCCACATGTCATCACGTATTCACTCTTCTGGTTTTTCCCAGGAATCACCTCAAATTTAATACTGGTGTCTCCCATTCCATGATTTCTACAGGGAAGACGTAAAAAAAAGTGCATTTTAAATATATCTGCAACCCAGCAAAGCAATCATTTCTCAACAGCAGAGTACATCATGATATTAACATTTTATCAATATATATCACAATATGGCAAACAAAAATAAAATTGTGTTCAATGCAATCATCTGTGTTCTGTCCTAATGCACTGCATCCGACTAAAATCTTCATTATAGATATAATCTTAAAAAAACAATTCCACTGCCAAAAATATTTCATCAAAATGTACTTGATTGGTGGCATTACGCATTACCTTACCTTTTAAGGCACTCATGAAGAATCTGATATGGCGAAAGTAGTCCTGCTTTGTTGGTCAGCTCATAGACCCTCGAGTCTTCTATATTGATATGATTAAAATACTGTGGAAAAGGATGAGACAGAACGTTACCACCAGTGGTGTAGTGGAGGGTATACACTGGTATACGGGGTATACACACCTCTTTTTCTGGCGGTTTACAGTTCACCCACCTATCAGCCAAGAAGCCCAATGGAAAATATAGGAGAGTACACCCACTTCCTCCTCTGTAACCCACTACCCATCTACGAGTAGTACTCCCACTACACCACTGTTGTGTTACCTCCAATTCTAAAGATGGGTTAACTTCCAGGGGAAACATATTCTACCTTTGGCAACAAGTCTTGTTCATTACTTGCCTTCAATGTTGGCGATACATACTTGAACTTTAGCTTACTTTGTTCTACTTCACTGAAAAAGATTCCAGGTAAAAAAAAAAAAAAAAAAAAAAATGAATGTCAAAAAATAGTAAAAAAAAAAAGAAAAAAAAAAAAGAAGAAGTACCTCCAGTTCATCACCCTCAACAGGCTTCTCCTCTGAGGTCTGCTTCACAAAGTCAGGGATGAGGATTTCCAGTGTGGCTCGAGCTGAAGTTCACACCAAATGTGAGAGCAAAAGTAGTGACGTATTACAACATGGACATTTACCAGTGCAATTATCTACTGCATATAATAAGAACAGAAATTCTAATCTTTACCTTGGAGGGTGCCACAAACATGATTGTTGTGAGAGGAAATGATGTGGGTGGGAACAACTTGTGAGTATTTGTGTGGTACTTGTCTGGCTACAACGAACTAGGTAACAGTAATCATTTGGTGTGTGTCTGTCAGCTGATTAATTTGGCTGATGAAAACTATTAACTACTACAAATCCACCTCCAATATGATGTATAAAAACAGGTTGATTATTATACACCAGGACCAAGTTGGTTCTTTATGAGAAACCCTTAAACTCATGCAATGATGCTGTACATTTAACAAAATAAAAATATTTACAATTATAGGCATTTCACAATTCCTCCATAAGACCTCACTGTAATCCCAATGTCTCTACCCACCGACAGCAGTACTCTGAGCTAATACAACGTACATTCAGTTGTGGAATACACCAACCAGCCTCACAATGCTAAGTACTGGAAATAAAAGAAAATTACCAGCTTTATTCTTGGCAAGTTTTTTACTGCTTGCAGTTCCTGTGCCGTAAGTTACTCCATCTATAATGACTGACGCTCCAAAGGGTTCACTTGGGTTCTCTGTGTGGGGACACAAATTCAGGTTGATGTGATATCTTGTAATGCTCAACAACAAACTTTCATTTCAAAAGGAGGTAATATCAATAGTTTTATGTGCACATGACATTTCTGTGACTACAGAGGGGGTAATAGAAATGTGTGTATTGGCTTGTAGATGACAACAGAATGAGCAGAGTAGATTTATACATCACAATGTATACCAGAGACACCATGCTAACTCAGTTTTTCCTACAAAAGAAACTTGTAAATAATGATTGATTCCTGATAAGGCAAGAGAGGCATAGGACTTTATATACCTCAATTACCTAAGAACTTACCACATTCAAAAAAGTTGTAAACAGGTCGAACCTTTAGGACACGTTGCATATATTCATGCAAGATGCAAACTTCAGACTTCCCGTTAGGGTTGATGACAAATTCTGTTAAAATAGAAAAATTGAACTGCGTCAACAAACAATACACTTAAAAACGACAGATAGTATAGATACTGTATGTCATACTCATAAATAACACATTCTCACACAGGCTTTTTACAAGGTTTTTTTTAAAAGTTACTACATTAGAGTTTTATTTCCACACTTTTTGGTAAAAAAATCTAAAGTTGAAAATTAGCAAAATCCTTTCATTTTAACTACATTGCAGCAGAGTGAAGACCAAAGGCAGAGATCATCCTTGCTTTGGCAAAAATGAATAACAATTATACTGGCCATGTTCATCACAATGCAAATATCTGTCACCCAAATGCAAATGCAGTATGGCTGCTGTGTTTTTAATAGCTTTTTAGATGACTGGAGTTCTGTGGCACAGAGCCATAAGCTGGACATCAGACCGGCAAATAGGGGTACTTCGCAAAAAGTCAAGGCCGCGCCCCCTTTTGGTGGAAAACAAACCGAAGATCCCATAGACTTCAATACAACTTGACGTGTTTGGACTGTAATTTTGACAAGTTTGCATGCATTTGTTTTATTATACACATGTCTAATAATTATTTTGCGATCTTGCCTGAACCTGAGTGTATGTGATACCTTAATAAATTAAAGTTGATCGCCGCCATGTCCCTTCAGTCTTCCCCCGTCCAACACAGTGGCCAGATATTGCTTATCCAGACATCTCTACATATCTGATTGAATCCCGTCAGGGTAAGTGTTGTCTGTAAATAACCAGCCTGTTAATAGCCAACTGTTGGATAGGCTGAGATTTAATTGGAGCCAACAGTCCAATGCTTGTATAACGTTAATGTGACTGTATTACTGCAGCAGCCTCCCACTCAAGCTAATGTTAGCTAGTCATGCTAGTCACTGTCACCAGCATCATTTAGCGATTTACCACACTGACGGTGAATATTATCGTATCTCAGTGTTTAAGCCTCGGTTAACCCGCCACACAACAGCATTTCATCATTTTCTCTCCTGTGACAGCGAGTTTCTTTCCCCCAAAAGGGAGCGCAGCCTCGGTGATGACGCCATGCTGGTCTCTGAGCCATAAAGTCCCTCCTTGGCAGGGGAACAAATCGGAGAACAGCATTTTTGGATTTATTGTTGGTGCAACCACAGCAACTCCTCAGCATAGCGTTATCACTATTACCAGTTTGTTTAAAGTAGAAGTTTGGAGACATGTTTCGACTTCTTCTCGATACTCTGTTACCGTCTGAGGGACACAGGATTGTTCTCCTTTAAAAGGGGGCGTGGTCATGCGAGCCTACTCTGGATGACGTATTGCCGGTCTGATGCATATCGGCCTACGCAGATCAGGATAAATGTATTGTTGTTTTTATGGTTTCATTGATTACCGATAATGAAAACTATCACCTGCCTTCTTCTTAAAAACATGAATCCATATAACCGTTACCTTTCTTAGTGGGTGCATCCTGGACTGACAGTGTGATGAGTTTCTGGTTGGCAGGCAGAATAGGTCTCTCTGACTCTGCCTGCTTCCTCTTCATGTCTCTGTTGAACTGCCTTCGCTCGGCCCAGGTGCGAAACTTCTTTACAGTGACTTGTTCAAAGTCAAAGCATTTTTCCAGGTACACCCGAAACTCTTCAAGTTCTGTGAGGAAGTTTTACCAAGTTAGATCACTTCATGAAAACAGCTCGATGAGTTCTTACAGCAGCAAAAACACAACGATGACCTCCCAAAAGTCTCTGGACATGTACTGTGAAAAGCGTTTACCTATGGACTCGTCCTTGCACACCTCCACCTTGGCTTTGACTTGTCCTAAGGCTCCTTGGGCAATATCGAAGTGGTGGATCGGGGCTTTACCCGGCACGTTGTTAATAATAACAACCTCTCCATCTGGAGCATCGTCAGTCATACCGGAGGGACAGACGGCATCCTGCTCCTCAGCTGTAGCATCTGACTTGCCTGCCATCTCTTCACCATTGGCCTCATCGCTGGGTTTGACAGGAGACTTCACTACATTAGGCGTCGCCTCCCCATTCAGCTCCCTTTCCTCATGATCCTTCATTTTCTTGTAATGTAGGCAAGGGATGCTGCTGGTAGGAGGGTCGTGTTTCTGTGTCAAGAGAGAAGACCAAGGGTCGCAACAAAATGTTAGTATTGTCAGTTCAGCGCTACGGCTGACTAGCCTGACTTTCGAGAACTAAGTTGGATGGATAAGAATAAAAATGAGAGAAGAGAGGCAATCAGTGGCAGATGTGTTATTGTGAGGCAGTTGTACAACACTGACCATCACCACAAACTGGTTTAACTGGAGTCAGGAGCAAAATGTGTAACTAAAGCCCCTTTCCCACTGGACTAAAAAGGCCGCTAACTTTCTGGCTCTTGTCTTCAGTGGGAAAGGTTTCAATTGGCATTCGTTCCGGGGACAAATGACTCCGCTGTAGTCACTGGTATTTATTGACTCCAGCTCCAATCGGCAGTGATGGAAGCATGACACCCGAGAGGACAAGGTCATTTTTGCCCCTTTTCTGGTGCGATGCTATGTGACCTATCAGTATGTGAATAAAAAGAAAGGCCAGAGCAACGGCACGGCATATTCACAATTTGAAATGAGTCAATCACCTATTTTTTGCAGGTTTTCCCGTGTTTCAGAAACCTGCATTTATGCGCTCATTTTGTTTGAAAAGGGGTATATCAATGCAAGTGAATTAGACATGTGTGCAACCAACTAAAAAGAAGATCAAAAAACGTTATACCGTTCACATCAGTATGACATGTGAATTAGACATGACACTTGTGTTGCATCTTACCCTAATACTGCCAGTCCCAAGGAAGTAGGGTCTGGACCAGGTAACCACTCTGGTTTCTCTGTGCAGGTAGACTGGAATGCCTGAGTTATGGAATGTCATGATCCATCCATCAGGTAGCGGCTCAGTGGGTGGACGCCCACGACCTGGTATAGGGGGGAATAGAAATATAAATGCAGGCACTAATTGCTACACTATTACTTTATGTGGGGAACTTTTATATATAATTATTACAAGACTTCCATGTGTTACCATAAAACTCCTAATTGTGTGACAATCTGTCGAGAGATATTCAGGCTCATTGGACTACAGTTTACAGTTCAACACTAGTTTTGTTCTTCCAGCTAGATGAATTAAACATTATTTGATCACTGATCTGCAGGGTTTGGAATAAGGAGCTTGTTTGAATATAGCAATGAAAGAAAATGCAATTTGGATACTCATTTTTAAAACAAGATGGATTTTTGTTGTTGTTGAATTTGTAATATTTATGTCGACTGGTCATCATTTTCAGACAGTTTACTCCTTTGACATTAGGATTTCAAACCTGATTGGTTTAGTGAGTCCTTGCATGTAGTGTTTTACATCTCACCACCTGACCAACACCACTGTGCATATGTCAAAAGGTGCCCATCAGCGTGTGCTGTTCGATTGTGAGACTATTTCAGAGCACTACAACACAGAAAGGAGGGTTACTTGGTTGTCCATTAGGTGAGCAGTTCTTACCACTTCTGCTAACCAATTTCCCATGTAAACCCTGTATTGTAATCTATATCAGCAATGCATACTGTTGTGTAACATAATAGTAAAAACTATACACATGATACTATCCTATATTTTGTATCAATTCACTTCAGAATACACTTGTAACATGTAGGTAGAATATACTGTTTGGAATATCATATTGCATTGTGCCCCATAGTGCTGAAACCGCATTCTGCATTGCCTTAATAGTACCCAGCCTTGAAACAGACAGATCCACCACTCACTCTTCAGGACAGTCTTAATTTTGGTCATCATGGGCTGAACGCCTCCTTCACCATCTGACTGATGATCACTCTCCCCGTCGAATTTGTCCTCGGCGGGACGCATCTTTTTTGGGACTGGCATGCCCTCCTCCAGCAGAGCATCCACATCATTGTCAAATTCCTCCTGGAAGAGTCAGTGGTTAAGGGGCGGGAGAGAAGGATGGGTCAAATGTTTAAGGGACTTTAGTCAGTCTGATGTGATACCATAAAGTGAACAATTGGTGGAGAAAGTAACAAAACCACCTGGCAGTCTACCCCAATATAGGAACAATCATCATTACCACTTTGGGGCATAAAAGTAAAAATACTTCTGAATTTAGAAATAGACAATATTGAACCTATTTATCATCAACTCCTCCTACAAGTTCAATGACAACATTGTTAGCAGCTTTGATCCCTCCTTTTCATTACTATTGATTGCTTTTGCATTAAAAAGGAAACCCAGCATTTAATGGGAGAAATTAAAAAATGGCACTAACCTCTTCCAGCAACTCACTTCTCATTTTCAGTAATAAATGCAAAGAAATAAACAAAAACAGACAAACATTTATCTGAATGTAAATGTCTGCTGCTGAATTTGATCCTGGCTTAACTACTCACCTATTGGTGCAGAAAAGGTCTAAAGTGATGCAATATTAAATCAAGAAATCATTACAACAGTAATTTTTCTCACTTCTAGCTATATGTAAATCTATACTTCATGATCCCAAATTTCCTCTTCCAATTCATAGATGCCCTGTCAAGCAATAGCATATATCTATAAAACGTCCAACCTAACCTGTATTTACCGCAAAATTGCAATGGTAAAAGGAGAAACTGACAACTATCCTATTACTAGTATCAAATGTTGTTTTGTACTTAAAAGGATAGTTCGGGTGTTTTTAAGTGGGGTTGTATGAGGTACTTAGCCATAGTAGGTGTATTACCTACAATAGATGACGGTCGGCGTATCCTCAGCTTGGAGAAACAGACAGGAGTACCAGCACCAGAGCAAAGCAATACAGTGTACGGTTACGGCAGAATAACATATTTTAGCCACCTAAAAAAAAAAATCAATATCCTTTAAAGTGTACACTATATTTAGAATATTTTAACCGCTTTATCTTGCCGTCAGACAGCCCTTTTCTTCTCCTTTCCAACGGGGAACTGAACTGAAACTTATCTATGCTCTCTCCAAAGCCAGCAGGCTCAGATGACAAAAACAGTCTAGATATGTTTCAGTTCGCTGTCGGAAAACATTCTAAATTTAGCGTGTACATTATTTTAGGTGAGCCTTTCTTTTAGGTGGCCAAAATACGTTTTGCTGCCGTCCCCGTCCACAGCACTGTGCTCTGGTGCTCCTGTCTGTGTCTCGATGCTGGGGGCACGCCGGCCGCCCTCGACTGTAAGTAATACACCTGCTATGGATAAGTGTCTCATACAACCTCACGTCAAAACACCCAAACTATCCCTTTACCATTTGGAACTATATGGCGATTGTACTTTGGTAGAAAATATTTCTCAATGCAAGCACTGAGCATCACATTGAGATCCTTCTTTTATCTACAGTTAACCGGACATCGTATTTGGGTAGAGGACTAAAGGTATAAATAACACCATAGGAGGCCACAATCTCACCAAATAAAACTAAAAGTATCTGCATGGCTACAGGTGTTTTTGTAATGTGGGTGACCTGACACCAGGGAGGATTATGGAAGTAGAAGGTTTATGGAAATGTGGTCTCCATTTGACATGATACACAAAGTCAATATTACTTTGTTTTGACATCAGTCAGTGTATAATATTTTGAGAGTGTGATATGAGAATGTTATTAGAGCAGCAGTAATGTTCGTCTAAAACATTATGAGGTAAACAGCAAAATAACACTGTTCATGTTACATGGTATTCTACAGAGAATTAGCATGTACAGTATATGACTGGCCCCCTCTGTGTGTTGCAGGATGATGCTGCATTGCACCCCTGCTGTGCCACCGCAGTGGTCTCATTGACGTAACAGCGAAGGCTGTGTTTAATGACACAGTGTTAACAATGCCCTCTCCTGTATGGACTGTACTGTATGAGCTGTATTATAGGCCTACATTATTTCTGTTGTGACAGTAGAGGGCAAAATGAATGAGTACCGGATAATGACAAGGGTTATTGCAGACATAAAATCATACATACCTCATAGGAGAAAGCCACCGCCTCCTCATCTGCTTGCTCCTGCTGAACTATGACCTCAGCCTTAAAGCCACCATGCTCCGCATCGTCATTGTCCAGGAAGTTCTCGTAGAAGTCATCCAACTCATCCAGGACAGCGAACTCTACCTTGTTTTCTAGGTCTACCTCAGCCTCCTCGGATCTTCCGCCTGCCATGTTCCCTGCTCCAGAGCTACCCTCAGCTGCCTCCTGCTCACTAGTCGAGTCATGCAACTCACCATTAACGCTGTCTAAGCCGTCATCACTTCCTCCCTCCTGCCCTTCGCCTGTGTACAAAACCTTCCTGTCTTTGCTATTGCTGCTTTCAGTGAAGCTTACACGGATCTTAACATCTCTGAGCAGCTTGAGGTCTGGTAGAAACCCGGTGACCGGGGGAGCGTGGCGGGCTGTTCTGGGGCACGGTGGGATGGGATTGGCCTCATCTGTGAGGTGGCTATAGAAAGTTATTGTGCCCTTGCCGACGGGCTGCTGTGGCGTGGCTTCCCCGTCCCCTGGGGTGTCTGTGTATCCATCACCACCAGAGCTAACGTCCATTACCTCTGCGTCACTGGACGTTTGCAGGGGAGGTGGTGGAGGTGCTCTGCCCTCATCTTGGCCAAAATCAGCAGGTGGCTCCAAGGGGAGAGGGGGTAGCACATCATCTATCTCCATTTCCTCTGTATAACGAACTACAACTTATACAGACTGATAATTTAGTCTAAAAATCTGACCTGTTGAGAGACTCTCTTCTTATCTAAACCCAGAAAGCATGCAGAAGCACATCCCTGTATAGACCACGTACCAGAGGTGAAAATGCTAAGCTGACTACATTGTTCTTTTCATTAATGTAGACAGCTTTCAGAATCACTGTCTCAATTATTGGAAATCACAATGCATTCAGCTTAATATGGATCTAGGCACTGATCATCCTCCACTGGTGTCTTCTGGAAGCTGGAAGAAAAAGAAAGAGAGAGTAACGTTAGTTAGTGCAACATCATGATAGTAGCATAATATTTTTCATTTTTATTTCAAAATGTATTTCGAACATGTAGAATTAAAAAAAACAAAGAAAAAGAATGATCATACCAACAAGTGGACAGTCAGAAACAAGTAGTATTTACATACAATGAAAAGCGTAAGAAAAATAAATTGTCAACACTTGATGCCTTGATTTACATATTCGAAAAGGAGTGAGGAGAAGTATAAACTTATTTAATCCCACCCCTTCTCCATAAGTGAATTATTAATTATTAACCAGCTTCCTTATTTGAATATAGCCATACACATACTCTAATTACATTTTCCTAAATTTGTCTAACTATAATTATTATTATTTATAATTATTCTAACTATAATTATTACCTTTAATCTGTGTCATACAGAAATATAAATTAATTACTGATATAATTATCCTTATCAAAATATACATGTGTTATCAATCCAGAATACCAATTCATTACTTATAATATAACTTAATCACAATACCAATTCAATACTTACATATTTAACTTAATCATTAATTATTTATCTTTTCTTATATGTGTAAATTATTATTTGTAATATACAATTTATATTATACGATATGCACATATTGTATATTATAAATTGTATATTAAACATTATTATTTGTAATATACAATTTAGAATATACAATATGCACATATTGTATATTATAAATTGTATATTAAACATTATTATTTGCAATATACAATTTATAATATACAATGTGCACATGTAGTATAATATATTTAACATGCTAACTTACTACTACTACTATGTAGCTGCAGAAAAATGACTTCAGGGTAACATTATGGGTCCCTTTGCTTAGGAATATGATTCATATTTTATACAAGTTCAAATGACAAGCAACTTATTGGCAAAATGAAGAGCCTCGTTGTAGCGCATCTGCTCTACAGTCTACAGAGTCACAGCCCAGCTCAGCGGGCCCGGTACCGTTACCATCCTGCTAACATGCTACCAAGCCTTCATGAGGCTGTGCTGCATATCTCTGTGGCTGCACAACCGCTCAGCTAGCCCGACAACAAGCTCATTACAGTAATACTCACCGATAAATACGACACGTCTGTCTCCTACGGGCACCTGACTGACTACCTTTCACAATGAGATTATTCTGGACGCGCAGCCACACGGCCTCGACTGCAGCCCCGCCATCTTGAAGAAAACTACAGCGGCTATCCAGCCTTGCCCCGCCTCCCGGTACCGGCGTTTAGATGATTGATGGATCGGCGGGCCAATCACAACGTCCCTGTACGACATCTACTTGTATGATTCAACCAATCAACATCACAGTATTTACCAGTGCCTTATTCAATGGCTCTGGTATTTATACACAGTTTCTCTGATGATGAGCAGCATGTAAATACCAGAAATATACAAGGAATGTCAAATGGGAACAAATGAATGATCACAGTTGACTATAGATTTTTTGGAACTGTAATTCATTTTAATACATACATTTTGATGGTTTGGGGAAAACTACTCTCAAAATCATATAACACAGATGTCCAAAGTTAATCATATTAAGATAAGATAAGATAAGATAAGATAAGATAAGATAAGATATTCCTTTATTAGTCCCGCAGTGGGGAAATTTGCAGTGTACAGCAGCAAAGAGGATAGTGCAAAAAACAAGATGCATCAGCTAACACAGTAAAAAAAGAGCTAAACAAAGTGAAACAAAATATGAACTATTTAGATAGATAGATAGATAGATAGATAGATAGTAACTTTATTGATCCCGAGGGAAATTCAAGTTCCCAGCATCACAGTTCCATAGTGCAAAACATGCATATAATATAAGGAAGTATAAAAATAGGAGCAGTATATACAGTATTGACAATAAACAGACTATTAACAAAATTGCACAAGTGGAAATGATATTGCACAGTGAGAATGAAATGAAATTCCACCTGAAAATATCAGGTTATTGTCAGTTTTTGGTGTGTAAATGGTCTACTAGGAGCAGTGCTGGTTGTGGAGTCTGACAGCTGCAGGAAGGCAGGACCTTAGAGGTGTATCATCAGGGTTGCAGGTGCAAAGTTGACTGCCTCTGGTCACTGGATCACAGTCAACCCACATATATAAGAGGTTTGGATATCTGATTCTTCTTGGGATGCAGTTGCAAAACTCTCTCCTACCTTGTCATGTGCCCTATATGACAGACATTCTCACATGCTGAGATTCATAGAAGGCCTCTTGTAAGTTAAACTAAATAGAGCTGGATGAATGTCATATCTTTTCACCAGAAGAGGGCAATGGAGCTTTTCTGCTGGCCTCTTCCTCAACCATAGACACAGACACACTGTTCAAAGACTCCTCACTTGGTGACAGCAAAAGCTGATGTATATTATAGTCAAGGGAGCAGCTCTATCTTCCGTAATCTTTTTATGAATGGTTGAGTCTTCATGGAAAGTAAGGATTTTGAACGCTTGCATTTTTCACCCTAATCTGTTGATTTGTAGAGCAGATAAGAGCAGTGAGGTGTTGATGGATCATTTTGTGAGGATGATCTATCATGTTTTCCTTTAAAAACCTATTCTGTCTTGTCATGCTGTTATTTGATAATTTTCCTGGAAGTGCTATACCCATACGATAGTGTTTTGTCATTTGACCTCGGGGAGCTCTTTGCAGAGAGGCCCTTTAAAGTCATCTGCTGTCTTTGATTAATTAAAGCAGTATTAGGCAGTATACTTTGACCAATCACAGGTCATTTCAGAGAGAGAGCGTTCCTATTAGCTGTGCTCCGGTCATGCTGCTGGGTCACAAACTTTCTCATTTTACAGCTAAACTGTACACTATAAGATGATTCTGAAAACATTTGAGTAGAGAAATAGGCATTAACGTAACATAATATTGATTCATATTTGATCAGCGCTGCCTAGTTTGACCGTTTGGTCGGAGTTCAAGAATGATTAACAGCCGGCTCTCATAGACGGCAGCTGGACAGCGGACCTCAGATCAGCTCTTACTGCTTGTTTTCCTCCGGTCTGTAAAATCTTGCAGATGTCGTTAGGAGCACCGGAGGACACCGGAGGATGCAGAGGCACATGATTTTTTTTAGGTTACCTGTTTCATGTACTACTGTCATGATATAGCGACAGTTTTATAAAAATAACTTTTTTTAATCATTTGTTCCAATCTCGCCTACTTCAGCTTTAATGACAGGGAGAAACAAAAATCACTCATTATTGAAATTTAATTGTTTTTAGGCCTTTTCGGATGAAGAGAATAATAGCAATTATACTTAAGATTTAAGTATCACAAAAATCACATTCATTCTAAGACCATTAAAGCTGCAGTAGGCGAGATTGGAGCAAATATTAAAAAAAAGTTATTTTTATAAAACGGTCACTATATCCTAAAACTCATATCGGCGCCGCTGCCATGAACCCATTGTCTTTTTCAGGACACGTTATGTTCACTTACCTGTCTGCAGACGCTGCACTGCTATAAACCTTTATCAAAATCAGAATGTTGGTAGACCCATTCTGTGTGAGAAAACCATTGCATTCATCTGACAGGTCGACGTAACAAAGCCACGCTGACCAGATGTTTTTCTCTGTGAGGGTGGACACAGCTTGTTTTCATGGTTTTCTTTGTCTATGAAGGTTGAGAGTTGATTAATATTTTAGAGTGTCACATAAATTTATTGAATATAAAGTATATACTAAAGTCTTGAGAAGAAGCCAACATGAGGATCATGTGAATCGCAATACCTTAACTTGCCAGCTGGGGTCACTGTTCACTAACAGTAGTAGATCAGTGACAATGCGCAGCAGCTTAAGCTCTGTGTTGTTCAGTTCAATTCATTTCTGCCCACTAAAAACACAGGAATAGTGATGGTTTCTTAAATGATTTTATTTTCTTATTTAAAGTTAGTTTGTAGGGAGCAGTGCAAGCCTCTTTTTCCTGAATTTTAAATTAATATTGGCCATGTATATTTCGTCTTGTTCATTAGAGTAGCATGGGTCTTTACCACAGCAGACATTTTGACTGTTCATAGTAGGAAATACACGTGTTACTAATAGGGCTGTCAAAGTTAACGTGATAATGCAAATTTATTTTGACGCCACTAATCATATGAAACTAGAAAATCTGAGGAATCCATTTGTACCGTCCATGTCAGGTTAAATAACGCTTCAAACTTATGCTATATTTTGTTAAGGAAAAACTGTCATGGCCATTTTCAAAGCGGTCCCTTGACCTCTGACCTCAAGATATGTGAATGAAAATGGGTTCTATGGGTACCCACGAGTCTCCCCTTTACAGACATGCCCACTTTATGATAATCACATGCAGTTTGGGGCAAGTCATAGTCAAGTCATCACACTGACACACTGGCAGCTGTTGTTGCCTGTTGGGCTGCAGTTTGCCATGTTATTATTTGAGCATATTTTTTATGCTAAATGCAGTACCTGTAAGGGTTTCTGTACAATATTTGTCATTGTTTTGTGTTGTTAATTGATTTCCAATAATACATATATTCATGCATTTGCATAAAGCAAGCATATTTGCCCACTCCCATGTTGATAAGACTATTCAAAACTTGACAAATCTCACCTTAAGGTACATTTTGAACAAAAAAAACTGTGCGATTAAATATTTTAATCAATTTACAGCCCTAGTTATGGTGTCAAAATGCCATGTATGAAAAAGGCCTATTAGTTTTTTGTAGGAATAAAGTCTGCTGTACACTGCCTGGGACAGCCACATGGCTATAAGAAAGCTCCAAAAACAGTAGAAAAGGACACATAAAAAAAAAGGATTCAAGTGATATCAAGTGTGGGTTCTTCTGCTTTTATGGGCTCCTGAAGAGTTGATATTAACTGAGGGGGCCACTGGTTAAGTGAGTCCTCATTGAAATACCCCTCTACACACAAGATACTGGAAATATGCCTCTTCAAAACTCTCATAGTCCAGTAAGTGTTGAGGGCTACTATGAATTGATAATAGATATTACATATTTGCACAAAGCCTTCTCCAGTTTGAGTTTCTAAACCACTTAACAGCTTTCTTCAGGCTAGTTGGTGTGAATATGTTTCCTGTTGAATTAGCATCCCAACACCTGTAGGAGTAGCGTTTTCCCTTTTCTTTTGCATGTTATCATTTTTTGTGCATGTAAAAGGTCTGCAAAGTTACAAAGCCTGAAGTCCACGCCAAAGAGTTCCTCTCTGCCGAAAACGCCTCGCTTGAAGTCCCGCCTTTTGTTCTGCAACATGGTGATGTCACCAGGTAACTCATTTGCATAATAACTGCCTAGCGGCTGGTTTGGCACGCCCTCAAACAAAGCTAGTTAGAGCGGAGTCCAAAGAGTTTTTCAGAGGGTGAAAAGAGGTGCTGCAGCACAACTGGTATGAGAAAAATAAAGCTTTTTTTAACATTAAAGCATGCAAACATGTTCTAGTAGAAACCCAAAATACAAGTATGAACCTGAAAATAAGCAGAGTAGGTCCTTTTTAAAATGCAGAAATCATCTGGCAGGTGCATGAACATGTGTGGTTACTAAAAAAAAGGGTGTTTGTGTCAACAATCATTGTATGCTGAGCCAAGTATGAGTGTTTTGATAAATTGTTTTTATTGTCAAGCAGCTGTAAAATGCACTATTCTACCATGGAAGTGGTTGAAGATCCAGTGCCTGAAATCGTTTTGTATTCAACACTATTTTGTTGTAACCACCACTGAGGCTACTGTTGTGAAGGGTTGGGGTATAACTAATGAGTTACCTGTAACAGGGTTACAGTAATCCAACCTTTAAAAAGTAGTTGATAACTCTAATCTATAACAATACTGTAAATTTAAATCAGATTACACATTCTCTAGAAAAATACTGGTGACCCAATGATTTCCCAAACAGAAAAGTATTCTAAATTGTAGTCTGGAAAATGTGCATAAAATGTATATTCACCCCATATCATGTATTTACAGGTAAAAACATGACACCAAAAAGAATAAATTAAGATAGCATTAAAATAATCTTATTGATTGCATTTCAAAGTAGGTTCTCAGCAATCTGTAATGGTATTGATTTCTTTAAAGCAACCCAACCCTGCCGTTTTGTGAAATGTAGGTAAAATATTTTCCGTATAAATGTTCTTTGGCAATCTTTTTAAATTAGCACACATTTTCAAAATATTTTCATTATTTTTTTTTTTTAACTTAAATCAAGAATGAGAAGATACATATCACTGATGTTAATGAGGCGGCTAGTGTCGACTAGCTGAAGAAATAGAAAGTGCAGACGAGCCTTCGTGTTCACGTAGCTGCTATGGTGCAGCTTGAGGAGGGGCGGGGAGGGGAGAGGGGGGATGGAAGGGGAAAGGAGATGCAGAAAGGCACAGAGTGGGTTTCCTTCGTCATGTCTTCACTCCTGCAGTTTGAACTGGAAAGAACTGGTGCTCCAATTGCTTGCGTTGCAGTTGAGCATGGTGCGCTCTGTGAAGGTCACATTACCTTCTGCGTCAATCAGGATGATTGTATTGGTCCTAAACGGGCAGGGACACAAGCAAACAAAGACAATTTAAAATTAAATGAAAATGTTAGAAAAAAAAAAATAATCAAAGAATACAGGAAAGTAGCAGGAGTAACACTGAAGACTAAGATCATTTAAAGGGGGCATATCATGCTCATTTTCAGATTCATACTTGTATTCTGGGTTTCTACTAGAACATGTTTACATGCTTTAATGTTCAAAACACATTGTTTTTCTCATACTGTCGGTCTGAATATACCTGTATTCACCCTGCGTCTGAAACGCTCCGTTTTAGCGCCGTCTCTTTTTAAGACCCTCCCTCCCAAAAAAAGACCAATCTGCTCCGATTGGCTTGCGAGAAAAATACGGCGCACTTTTGCAAATGTGGCGCTGCGGTCGAAAAGTCTTTTTTGCTTCGGAAGGTTCCCAACTGAGAGAAATGACCCGGAAGTATCTCAGTAGGAGCCATGATGAGAAGAGCCGTTGGAATCCTCTAAATAATAAGGAAAGGTGCTTCAATGCTTCCTGAATTATCTCCTTTAGCATAGGATACACTGGACCATCCTTTACCAAAGGAAAGGAGTAAATAACACCCCACAATTCCTTGCGACTGCAGCATTTAAAGCAACGCACCATTCTGCCTTTCATGAAAGCAAACGATATGCCCATCTTGCATATTATTTTCATAGAGTCATATACTAATTGGGATTCATATTGATAAATATGAGTGGACAGTGACAACCTTTTTGTTTGACTTTATTTTTAATATTTATTTACGTTGTTGTTTTATTTATGTATTATGTAACAACAGTAAACATATAGCAAAAAAACAAATAATCCAAATGTCCAAAAAGGAGTAGGAAGTACAGCCTACACATGGTCCTACCCCTTCTCCATAACTCAATTAAGTCAATATTTATCATATATTCCTTTTTTATTTCAATTGCAACCTTGGTAATGAAGTGCTATTTTTCACCAGTTGTCCACGTTAGGTCAGATAATCCTTTATTACATGTTGATGTAGAGTGTTGCAGCAGCGGAAGGACCTGTGGTATCAATCTTTCACACACAGCGGGTGAAGCAGACTGTCACTGAAAGAGCTTTTTAAAAACGCACAGGGCGAATATGCCCCTTTTGTACACCATCTTCGGGAACATTGTAGTTTCACCACGGCAGTACCATGTCAATAACATCCGCCGCCGTCGCATCAACATTACGGAGCCTAGTGAAAGTGCAGTCGGATTCTCTTAACACCACGGTTGTCTTTTCCTAAATCCTTCTGAATTCTCCTTCTCATCTTTCCTCATGACCATCGAGGTCAAGGAAAAGTGGTTAGGAAAAGATGTTAGGACGTCATCTTTTGACTTTTAGACCGCAGCCTAGATATGTCCCCTTTAAAAGTCACATTTGAGGTATTTAACAAACACTTGTATTAAGACTGAGCAGGCGGTGGCAGGCAGTGCCTTGCTAAAGGACACAGGACAGTCTCTGTGTCCACTAGTCCACTGTGGCATCGCAGTGCAGATGATCCCCTTTCCTCGCTGTGGAGGATTGATTATTAATGCCGGGGGAGTTTTGTGTTCTCTGTGATGCTGCAGGCCAGCACGGGCCTGTCAGTCAGTTGAGGTGGAGACAAACAGAGGGAGAGAGATTGAAGACACTGACCTCGTGCCATATTGAGGGCTGCGAACAAACACTGCAGACAGAGCCTGGACCATGTCCTTTCTGTAACCACTGCCCTGGCTCTCCTGAGCTGGATCAGGTGTGTTCCTGTCAAACAAACACACAGTACACCTCTTTGAGAAGCTTTAGAGAGTTAGCATATTCTCTGTCATATCCCCCATGCAGTATACTTAAGTCAGAGATCAACTGATGCAGTATATATCCATAAACACCTGCACAAATGGTTCCTCAACCTGGCATCATCTCGATGCCTTTTATACATAAGCAACAGCTACTTTACAAGTTTCTCCATATGGTTCGAGAGTTGACATAGTGGCTGCTGCTAATGAATGTTTAGGCCAAGTCTAATATTTGCTTACAGTATCTCTTTCGACAAAAGCACAACTTGATATTTGAAACTTGCTCAATAAGGAATTCATTTCTACAACCTGGGTCTCAATTTAGCAGGATTGGCTATCGTTTCTGATCAGTTATGAACATGAATTAATTTGTCATTCTCTTGTTGTGATACTTGGCTGTCGGGACTAAAGCTTTGCAACGGGGTGCAAGTGGAAACCACAACACCAAAATCAAAATCACCACCAATCAGACAGATTTTAATGGGCCAGAGTATTTCTTGGGTGGGTGCAATTACTTCCTGTAGTCTTGGCTGGTTGCAATGAAAACCTCAGGGTGACGACAAGATAAAAAAACACTACTTTTATACTTTGATTTTTTTGTGCCGTACGGTAGCTTCGTACTTACCGTACAGACATGAGAGCGACATCGATCGTCTCATCCAACTCTCAGCAAGAAAGCGAATATATGTATTTCCCTAAATTGTTTTACCCTTGTGGCGTAACATAGCGTCATGCAAAAGTCACTGTGTTATCAAGAGGAGACAATGATTGCAACTAAAATTGTAATTCCCTCACAACGGCTCATTCAGAGTCCTGACACAGTCTCTACAGTGTCTGGCATGTTCCAGGTAGGGCTGGGCAATATGGAGAAAAACAAACATCACAATATTTCTGATCAAATACCTTGATATCGATATAGATAAGAATTGGGTCGATAGCTGGTTTTGCTGGTCCGGTGTATGAGCTTACACCTGTTTGATTTGATGCAAACCGGTTGAACTGGCATTTTTTCATTATGACAGATGTTTCGATATTCAAAATCTAAGACGATATCGTCTTAGAAATATCGCAAAAAATATCTTTTCTTGGTTTTAAAGGCTGTATGACAGTAAACTGATGTAATTTTTCTGAACTTACCAGACTAGTTGTTCTATTATTTGCATTTATCCACTGATATGAGACTACAGTCTCATATCACGATGTCGATATAATACCAATATATTGCCCAGCCCTAGTTCCAGGTACTCTGTCCAGCTCTGTGCACGATGAATCAATCATCGTTTTACCCCACATATGGCTCCTGACCAGGTAAAATCCTGCAATGACCACCATCAATATACTACTACACATATTACTAGTGAACATAGATGTAAATAACCTCTACATATCAATGGCAATTCATCCATATTTAACCCACAGGATTGCTTTACATCCAACACAAAAGCCTTTAAAATCAATAGAAAAGCAAAGTATTATTATACTATTATTCAGAAACTAAAATGAATGAAATGTGTTGTTATGGTATGTGACAGCTAGGGGATGTTTAAGTGGGCGTCCACTCACAGTTCGTCATTACTGAGGACGTTGAGCAGCTCTTGCACCAGTCCATCGCAGGACAGCGACTGGTCGCTGACCACGCTGGTGAAGTGGCGTTTGCCTTGCAGCAGTTTCTTCCACGGAGTTTCCAGCAGCGAATTACTCAAGCCATAGATTCCTGCTGAGGGGAACACAGACAAATAGATACACTAGTGAGCTCTGTCGGTGACCTTGTGGCACGTCCTCTGATAATCAGACAATCTGAGAGTGATATCAACAATGAAATGTCAGGCTAACATGAATGGAGGGCCATAGGGCGAGAGGAAAGGACGGTTTCGTTTCTACAGCAACCATAGTAAAAACACAGACCTGGTTTTAGATGGATGGGTTCAGGGCTGCCTCTGTTTCCATAGTAACACATAGTGTCTTGTTTGGCTCTACATGGGACACAGAAAGATGGAAAATTACAGACTGCATTTAGTGATGATTAAACTTGTTCATGTCTAATTACATGCCAAGAGTCATAATGCTTTTATGCTCTTGAATAAACGCAAATATGTCTATATCTACTTTTTATTATGGATTTTGTATAGTGCCCCCTTTCTTCTAATATATATATATATAATCTTTCTACTTTTTTTCTACTAGTTTTTGATTGGTATCTTATGAGGATATGTACTTTGTACTCTATGATATTTATGGTATCTGATGGATATGAATGCATTCTGGATCTACTCATCCTCTGTTGTACTCCGACATTAACTGTATCTCATTATCTTATGGAAATGGAAATGTAATATTGCAACGTATCCTCATACAACGGTTCATATGATATCGTACGAAAAGTTATTCCTCATTTATTGTGCATTTTCCTACTTGAGTCCAGCAACACATGACGCACGTGTCAATTTCCGCTATAGTCTTTTCAAAATAAACTTCCGTCTTCACAGGAAACAACTTGGTTGGGTTTAGGCAACAAAACTACTAAGTTAGGTTTAGGAAAAGATCGTGGTTTGGGTTAAAATAAATACAGAAGTGGCGTAACTTAAGAACGGAGGTTACGTGACAAATAAATCAACGTTGACGTTTGGTTTCACACAGGGTGCGAACAGCGGCCTCCTGGGTGAAAGTCTGGTGTTTTTTTACCCAACCCATCCACCTTGTCCTCCTCCAATGCGGTGTTTGTCGCTTTTTATACTTCCTGGTTCAGGATAATGTGGATTACATACAAACTGATTTCGTGGGATATCTAATGAATTCTATTGCAGTACTTTCCATAGGTATAGCTATGAACGGTGTACGAGAACAGCCTGAATATTTATATCTAATTTTGTATGGTAGAATTATAGTTGCTATTGCCTATTATTCTTCACTTTCTGTAGTCTCAGCACCTGATTATTTAAAAAGGCCCACCTGATGGCAAGCAAGCACAACACTAATTTGATGAAGCAACATGCGGAACGTGTAGTTTGCTCCTTCTTGTTTTTAATGTAATCTGTTAATAAAATAGTGTCTGTCCTGGTATCCTGGAGTGCGCTGGAACTTTGATTTCTTTTGGTTTACAGCAAAGATGATGTTCAAAGAAGCACTCCTGAGGGAATCCTGTAAAATGAGTGCTCAGGGTGAAAGAGAATATGAACAGCGCACCTCCGATTTTCTTTGCAGTCCTGGAAAATAGGAATTAACAAGCCTGTTTCATTTGTAGAAGCAATTCGAATGGGGAAAATACCTAACACTATAGTTAACTGCAGCATTCAAATCTATCCTTAAGGAACAACTGGGCAAAATGAATGCTTCAAAATACAAATTAGCGCTGCAAACAACTCTGACTACCACAAAACCATTTAGTTACGGTGTTAGATCTCTTTGCAAAGTCCTCAGTTAGAGGGAATTTATTCAGTCGGAAAAATCTGTCTGACATCAAGGGCATCTGTGACGGCTCTGGTACAGGAGAGTGAATAATAAATTATGACCAAATCCTTTGAACCAGCGGGGGAATGATTTTTTTTTATGTCAATTTTATGACAGCCGTACCAGTGGCATCAGTCAATCTGAAATGTGGCGCAACACTGCTTCAACATCGAACTTGGAAAGTTTCCAAGTAAAGAGCTGGCGAGACAGGAACAGAATATGCTGCTGGGCGTCGCAGCTCTGTCACAAACTTTATTGGACAGTTTTAAAAGCCAAATTACATGTCGGCCTTTGGTCTATACCGTTTATCACCATGAGCAGAACATGTTTGCCATAAAACCCATTAACAATGATTTCATATCTGATGTTTAAAATTGGCACGTTTAGTCAATTAACGGATTGCCAGAAAAGTACCCAACCACTACTTTGATAATCAATAAAGCATTTCATTCCCTTTGAGTGTTTCAGATTCAGCTTTTCTCTGCTTTATATCACTGTACATTCAATATCTTTGGATTTTGAACTCTTGGTCAGACAAAAGAAGCAATTTCAAGATGTCACATTGGACTTTGAATGATGATGGGTATTTTTCCTTCTACAATTTTCTGATGTTTTAGAGCCAAAACAACTGACCGATTAATCGAGAAAATACTCTGTAGCAGTGGCGGACTCAGGCTGTCTGAAGGGAACCATCTGTACACGGTGGGGCACCAGTGCGCAGAAACATTTCTAACAAGTAGGGTAGCGTATATAGCACTGCATCATGTTTTCTCAATTTTAAGGTAACCCTTGAGAGCACTTTATTGTGTTTTCTCCCCTGGAAGGGCACCTTAGAGGGCGCTTCATTGTGGTTTCTCCACTGGAAGGACACCCTAAAGGGCGCTTCATTGTGGTTTCTCCACTGGAAGGACCCTGTAGAGGGCACTTCATTGCAGTTTCTCCACTGGAAGGACACACTAAAAGGCGCTTCATTGTGGTTTCTCCACTGGAAGGGCACCCTAGAGGGCACTTCATCCTGTTTTCTCCACTGGAAGGGCACCCAAGAGGGCACTTCATCATGTCTTCTTCACTGGTAGGACACCATAGAGGGCACTTCATCACGCTTTCTACACTGGAAGGGCACCATAGAGGGCACTTCATCACGCTTTCTCCACTGGAAGGGCACCCTAGAGGGCACTTTTATCATATTTTATCTACCATAGGGGCATCCAAAAGTGCACTTTTGCTGCGGTTTGTTGGAACATGGGGATGATTTTAAGCCAACATTTTTAACAGATCTGTGAGAAAATTGCTTCAACTCAGATAACCATAGTATATGAAGAAATACATATGAAAAACATGAACTATTTGATTTGAATTATTACGCACAAGAAGCTTTTAGTATATTTTGTTTATTTACTTATCAAAGTTAGACTTTACTGAGGCTTGATACAATGAAATGCTTCTCGTTTTGCTCCGCCAAATGTAATGCAGTGGGGATCAGTATCTATTAGGTCAGCCCAACTACATAGACAGAATACTGTAAGAGACGGTGTGGCGTGACGATAAATATTCTTGTATTTAGCATTTTAACATGTAGATGGTGACTGGACTGCACTAATTAAAACCGTCTCATCTCATCTAATTAGTCAGTTTATTATAATTCATTCCATGAAAACTACCAAAGACTGAGGGAATAACATGATGACATATATTGACATGAGCAAACGATAATACTGTAAGTGCAAAATCTGCTTGTCTACAAACAGTTGTCCATGTGCAGAGGTCATCTTTTACTCTTTGCACAAGCACTGCTCTGTCTTGTGTAAATTTCCTGGGGCAGAGTGTTTTCTAAAAGGCAGGACAATATGTGTCCAAGCAGCTGTGGTTGACATTACACTATCACTCTGACAACAAACCAAAGACCTTAATATTGTTTCCAACTTGTACCCAAACTCAGCTGAACAGTCTGAATAAACAACTGCTCATCCTGTGTTCATATGGTTACTATGAACACAGCAGCACTGGCCAATGTTGACTCGGGTGATAGCAGTCACCCCTCATACATGCATGTACACAGTAACTGCTCAGTGGGAACCAGATGGCACTACAACCTGAAGGGAAACTGTAAAGCTTTTAACCTGTTGTCAGTTCTTGCTGTGGGCAAACACAATGTCGCAAATACTAGTTTGAGCACGGCTCTGAACTCAACAACACCTAAAAGGCCCGGTGGTGTTTATGTACACACTTTGCCCGTGATATGCATCAAATTGGCCGTGGTGGTAGCAGGCGGAGGATTTGCAGAGAGATAGCTCTATTTCTGCTATTTGATACTGGCTAGGATATCGAAAGTCCCATCAGGTGTGCTGTGGGTTGATTTGGGCTGAGATGAGGGAACAGCAGGAGGTCAAGACCACTGGGCAGAGAGAGAACGAGGAGGGAAGCGCGGAAAGCGGGCTTTTTTTTCAGATCTCAGTAAGAGAAGTAATCAGTATGCTGGCTGGGAGACCATCTAATGAAGAGTCCTCTATATTGAGGCTGCAGAGCCGTTTCCCCATCGCCAGCTGTGGTGTAGTTGCCTGGAGATGCCTGGATGAGCTTTCGACATTATCAGTTCAGAATGTAGATGGGCATGTTGGCGGGGGCTCCTGGGTAACGACAACATGCACTCTCGTATCCAATCACACACATGCAGAGATTAAAGGCATGTAAAAAAGGGGGGAAAATACTTGGCTTGTTTGGCAAAGAGCCACGCTAGCTTCATGGCTCTATGGATGGCAATGTTGGTCTGTCGATCGCTTCACCACCGAGTGAAATATCTCAAAAACTACTGGATGGATTACCTTAAAATTGGTTCAGATATCCATAGTGCCTAGAGTATGAATCATAATGACTTTGGAGATTCCCCGACTTTTCCTTTAGCACCATCACAAGGAGGGATGGGTATTGTTAAGATTTTAAAGGTACTACTACACTTTCACACTCTCCTCAGTCATACTCCCACTATAGCTGCAATCGTGAAGGGGCTTTGGGCTTGTCTTTGGCTTGGACCAGCGGTGGTAGAGAGAGGAGTGGGTTGGTTTATTGCAGCTGTAACTTAAACAAAACAAAGTTGAGTGTCCAGAGGATGATCTGCATACAAAACATACCTGAGGTGGATGGGGCAGCGAGGGATGAACTACAAGCTAGTTTGTTGACAGCGGTGCATTTGTCCACCTGTATCTGATGCACTTTGGCTAGATGTTTTGACAGATTGCTCGTGTTTCAGCCCTTACAAGCAAAACACTTGTCTGCATCAACTCGACTGAAGTGTAACCACACTTGGGACAGTTTTGTTCTCTACGCCGTTGTCACTAAGAGCAGGGTCTCTGGTCTCTGTGTGTCTGTGTGTGGGAGAGAGACGTACACAGATGCCAGGCTGAAAGAGAGATCTCTCCTCTGGATTGGAAAATGCATTATTGATGTGTGATGTTTTAATCTTTTTACAAATTAGAAACAGAGTTTGTGAGATCAAAGATAACATTTTATGTAGCCTAAATAAATAGGAAATCAATTTTCTTAATTTCTCCAATACCGATAGCAGAACCATTAACGTCTGAGCTTATCGATACTACGGTCTTGAAAAGATTTGCCCCGGTGCTCGTTTAGTACCGGGTTTACGTCACAAGATTGACATTTGTGGTTTTACTTAAGTAAAACTGTAGACTGTCAGTCTTGTTATGTTGAGATGCATAGTAAAATGATCAAGTCAATCTAATTGTTATAAATAACACTAACCTATCCATGCGGTTTCAACATCAGCTACTGCATGTGACCTCAAGGTGACCACTGACTTGATAAATAGAATACCATAATATTCTCATATGACTTTGGAAATTAAATCTTATCATACCTGACCTAGAAAAGTTAGCCAATAAAGGAAAGCCTGCATAGGATCAGACAGAATTTCATGGAAAGATAAATGCATGAAAATGTAGTGGCATTCAGATCTCCTCCTGATGTAAAATAGGACCCAATGCTAACAAACGTAAAGCCAAAATCAATATTATTTTGAATTTTGAGGCAATTCTTTTTGGACATCTGGATTCACTCAATGAACAATGCAGGCTATATTTGAGCTACTTGCTTGAGCATCTACTGTTAATTCTATTCAGTACAAAACCATGTTCTACTCTACTCAAAGGGACTGTGCTTTCCCAATAGGTACTCTTAATAGCACTTGGAAAAACAAATACTCATAGCTGTTCCTCTTTAAAATGTGGAGAGTTCATCCACCCCCGATACTCTGGAATGTGCGTATCTGATGCTCCGCTGTTTGTCTTGTTCAGCTCAAACAAGTTTCTGCCAAGAATTGCAACACACGGTTTTAGGCCACAAAATTGAACCACTTTATAAGTGTCTTTAATAAAGCAGCCCACACTCTGCCTGACTGAAAGGGCATTAAAGGGGAACTACGCCCATTTTCGAAATTCATACATATTATTCCTATGGTCTAAGACGGTCCAAAAAATATTAGTATACATGAACAACTGTCTCCCAAATGCAAAAACTAGAGTGCTAAAACTCAAACTTGTGATGTCATAAGGTATAAAGTGTGGAGCTGCTCCATAGACAATTAATTGGGAGAGATGTTACAGATGACACTGAGAGCAGCCAGGGGAATATTCTGAGTATATGGGTACATTTTCTGTTTCACAACGGAGAACACTAAACAGAATAAAGCTCATTTGGGTATAAAAAAAGAAAACAAACATCCTGTGGGTCTCCCATTCATCGTCTATGGAGCAGCTCCAGACTTTATACCAGAGGACATCACAAGTTTGAGACTTACTTCTCTGGTTTCTGGCTTTGAGAGAGAGGAGCTTATGTTCACAAATATTGACTGAACTTTCCTAGGCCATGGAAATAACATACTGGAATTCTTAATTTAGGTGATGTTCCCCTTTAAGCGAGGTATTTCGTTGCAGGCAAACATAAGAAGAGATATTCATTAAAACGGATAATATCTGAGCATCGACTTTGAAGACATGAAATGGGATGATCAAAAACCAAACGTATAGAAAAGTCAGATGAAATGTTGGATATGGAGCCTTGAGAGCATCAAGCAGAGTATATCAAGAGATCAAAATTGAAATATATAGGGTATTAGCTCCACAGAGGGAAGGCTTAGTACAATGTTCTTGGAAATGCACTGCTGCCACCGACCAAACATGCTATAACCAACATGGTTATAGATTATTAATCAAGGCCGTATTGGCTTAACAAGCATCACAATTAAAAAAGGAGCAATACATAAATCATGACCAGACTGAAATATCTGAATGCCTCTGGGTTGTGTATTAAGTGTATTCCCTTTCTCCTCATTGCATCTCAATGAAGGTGACTGATCACACGCTCTCAAAAACCGAGTGAAAGCAGACAATGTTTAAATACGGTGGGCACATCACTGCCGCCCCATCATAAATCATGTAGCTGGTTACAGATGAATGAGGAATCCTCTAATTGTAATATAGTGCTGCTCTCCATCCACCAGATGTAGCTATTGATTCGGAAAGAAACTAGACGCCTTATTTCCTCTGAGCTGCCAGGCACACTACAGTGGGAAACAAATAGGCTGGTAATGATGGTGTTTATTAAAAAGATGTAGGCTTGCTTTCTGTCGCTGTGTGTCAGCTCTATCTGCAGTGAACGCAGCTCCCATCAGGTGGGTATTTGAGGAGAGGAACATACACAGTTCTATCACAGCACGAGGCTCTGTTGAGTGATTTCAGCCCCAGATGACAGCCCCAGTCTGAGCGGAAGACATTATCACAACAACAAACACGCAGCGTCTTTTGCTTTGCTATGTGTCTCATGAGCGTGGGGTGGCACCTTATTCTTTCATTTAAGAGGAATGCCACTGGGGCAGTGCAGGCACAACTACAGCTCCCGGTCTTAACAAGGACATTTGCATATCTTGATGGCTTCAGCCTATCAAAGAAACAACAGCCAAGTCATCTAGCTGCTGTTTAGTCCTATGTGAAAAGAGGAAAAAAAGGGGTTTCAAAGGCTGAAATAATACTGATATTCCTGGACTGAGGCTGCAAATAGCTGATATTAAATACCTGGGACCGGGGAAGACTACAGATTATCATTTGAAACTTGCAAGTTTCTTTGGAATCCAAGAAATGATTAACCTGATAAAATACTTTCCAGTTCTGATAGAACTGATGCTATTGCAGCATCTATGCTAACCTCTTCAGGAGCTGCCACTGTTGTTCAGAACGAACAGTCGCCTCTCTGTGTCGCCGCGCCACACACACATAAGCCACACCCGTAGCTGCCAGTAGCTCCTCACAGGATGCCAATTGGTCCTTAATTTAACTGGCTGGACACAAACGCATTACTTGAAGCCTGACAAGATGGATTTTTGTGTGATATGTGATAATGACAGACTGTACATTAGAAGTGGGTGTTGTCACCATGATGTCACCCATTGGCTTGTGGACTGCAGTTTTGAAGCCTTGAGTTCGGCATTTGGGCCGTCGCTATCTTGTTTTTGTGCAACGACAAGTGACATGAGAGGGTGGAGTTAAGTACAATTGAACGCTGAATAAGGCGACCAGAAAGGTTATAACTTCATGAACTGAAAACACACTGTGAAAGGGTTAAAGCTCTATGATGAAAAACGCGGACAACTCCAAGACCGGACAACGCCATGGTAGCGACCTGTCAATCACAAGGTAGCCACGCCCTAAAGCATCCCCTGCTTTATGGTCTATTTGACTCTAAATGGGACCATAGTTTACTAAATGAACATCATGCTGTATCGGAGAAGACTTGAGACTAGCGGTTCAGACCTTAAACTCATGTTTATAATGTTTACTGAAGTAATAAATCAAGTGAATAGTAATTTTCTCATAGACTTCTATACACTCAGACTTCTTTTTGCAACTAGAGGAGTCGCCCCCTGCTGGCTATTAGAAAGAATGCAAGTTTAAGGCACTTCTGCATTGGCTTCACTTTTCAGACCCGGAGGTTGCCCACTGGTGATATCGCGGGAATCCAGCTGCCGTGCAAGGTAAAGAAATGATTGCGTTTCACTTAATTGTCCGTTCACTAAACCCCTCCTCCAAACAGTGATTGTCCCATCAATGCTTATCAACCATAACTAGGCATGGCAAGTCTGTGAAGTTCTGGATTTCTTCAAATGTTGAAGCAGTGCGCATAGGGCTGAATTTTGAGAAACACAACATTTAAGTGAATCATATTGGAGGTAGGCAGCAACGATTAGCCGACAACATTGTTTTTAAAAATAACATTATGCGCCTAATACAGCAGAAAACCAATGTATCTCTCTCTAACCTACATTTTTTTTTAGCATTGGTTAACAAATGTGGAAGAAGGGCTGTACAAGCATAAGAAAATCCCTCTTGAGAGGAGATCCTCCTTGAGGCCATGTTACCAGGATACACGGATCATGACACCAAACTTCACTGTGGAAACTCTAATATTTTTTCTCCCCCTCCAGGGATACAGTTTGGTAGGGGCGTGTGTTGGAGCTGAACCTCCAACCTCTTGCTGGCAGAAACTGAGAGCCGTTTCCATGCCAATTGTCTACAGGGGCCCCCACCTTGACAACGATCTCAGTGTGCACTGATCCCACTTTGATTTTTCTGCCTTTACCAGATCACCAAATTCAGTTAAGTCAGGCTGGTGAAACAGACGAGGGGAAAAAAAGAAAGAAAAAAACCCTCATTATTTTTAATGCTGTCTAGATTTTCTTTGTCTGAAACACTGAAATATGAACAGGTGTTCCTTTAGAATTTTAATGCTGGCTGTTTCTCAGCTCAGCAGCTGAGCTTTTTTGTTTTTCCAGTTCTGCCTGCTTAGCACTCCAGAGATGAAGACGCTGCCTTTGCGGTTTCATTCTAAGGTAAGGCCAGAACTCAGAGGAGCGACCCAGTCTCAACAAGTTTCTAAAAAAAAAAAATTGCAGAGTTGGAATCCTTTAGTGTGTAAGAATTTGCCAATGACACCCACACAGTGCAAAAAAGAACTTGTTTGAACATCCTCAGACAGCCCTAGGTGGCCATGTTATGTATTTTTCCTAACTCTGGAATAAATTTCAACTTGTTACCAGAAGACAAATGTGTGATTTGCAACCAAATCTCAGTGTTAAGATTCTCATGATGTTAACACATCTTTGATTCAGCTTTATCAGCTGATGGAGCATACACTCAAGATGGATTTCACCACACCTTTCACTCACTTGAACTCCGCTGTGAGGAGGTTGAAGCCGTTGTACAGGTGGCCTTCTGTCGACACCTTCTTTAGGTAAGAGTAGCTGTCCAGATCCTTGTCCGTAAGGTAGTGAGACACTAGAAATCCTGCAGAGCGGCAAAGGTAAAAAAGAAATGGTTCTTAAATTATGCACTCAAAAGCCAGCCTAGTTGTTAATAATAAATACATATAAAATATAGCCGTATAAATAATAAAAAAGACAGATATGTGAAACTTGCAGCACAAATGATTTCGCCAGACCCTTCAAAATGTAGCCAGAAATGCAATGTTGTGCTTTAGATGGTGGATGATAATTAAATATAAAGTACCAACTTATTAAAGAAATTGCATGAGTAGGCTTAAAATGTTATTAGAACCGTTGACTTGATGGCTGGCTCACCTCTTCCTTGTGCGTCCGGGTTGAGGCGTCCTTCCATGTAGTTGGTGATTACAGCCAGCTTGCCTCGCTTGCTGATCCCCAGCCATGATCCTCCCTCCTTACCACATTCCAGGTCCAGGCCTGGTTAACACAAAAGTAGGAGAATGTTGATTAACTAGAGCTCCGATGTTCATCAGACTTCATCTGGAGGTAAAATATATTGTACGCTGTTCAATAAACCATTAGAAGTTATAAATAACTCTTTGGGAAAACAACTATCACAATATGTCAAATGAAAAAAAAAATCCTTACTTCACTGTGTGGGATTATTAACACTGTTCCCACAACATTCAGTACCCTGCTGGTATCCATTTAGTAAAGTCATTTCCCATGTTTCTGCAGATTTTACACAATAGTTTAAGAACCCTATGTTCAACACAGTTAAGTCTCCCTTCAGGGTAACACATTATTCATTCACTGACATATTTTTCATGTCGTTTCCTGGAAAGAACTATGTCATTTGGAACTAGGAAATCGAAACACAAGTGTTCAATTGATAAACTTCCAATTGGTTAACATAGCAGTTTTTTTTTTTTTTTAAAGTTATTTTTTGGGGGCATTTTTAAGCATTTATTGACAGTGGATAGAGTCTTGGAAAGGGGGAAAGAGAGAGAGTGGATGCGGAAAGGGCCACAGGCCGGATTCAAACCCGGGCCACCACGGTCAGGACTGAAGCCTGTTACATGGGCGCCGCTCTACCAACTGAGCTAACCAGGCAACCAACATAGCAGTTTTAGTTAAAACACAGCAGATCAGCTGAACATGCAAATATCTGACATTTGTCAACAGGAAAGCATACAAGTCAATGTATGAAAAACAAAGAAACAAAAAAACCCCGCTCTGGCTTGATTGTATTTCTTTAAACCAATCACAACCGTCTTGGGCGGCACTAAGCCCGGGATGCAGCGGCGGTGCCTTTGCAAAATAGTGTCGGTAGGGGAACTTTTGGTGGAACATTTGCACACAAGCACTGGCATTAATATGGCTAAATCCCTGCAAAAGAAAATGCCACATAAAACGTTAAAAAACGATTTCAAAAAGAGTGGAAACCTTTATTGGAGTTTCTTGGACGTCAAGGTGCACAGTCATTTTGAAATTGCTATGTGTTGTTGAGTGCTTCTACTTTGTTGTTTTTTCTTATGTTGTTAGATATGTGAAAATGTGTGAAATGCTTCTTTTCCTTTGATGACTGCGAAAACCATGACATTTGGTTGTTTAATTCTATTATTATTATTGTTAATAGAGTGTGAAATATATGCAAAATTCAATAAGAATATTGTTTGAAAAAAAAAAAAGACGTACGCCGACTATGTGATATGACTTCTACTGATAAAGAAGACAAACATTATTTCGTTATTAGTACTCTAGATGTGAAGCCTGCCTATTACTTTAGTTCTGGAGGAGCTCACTGGAGTTGTTAAAACCACATACGATTGAATTGCTGGATGTGGCTCTTGCAAAACGTTATTAAACCGATAAGCTTACGTGAAGTGGAACGGATTGGTACGTTGGTCAAGTCAATGTCACTGGCGTATGCCAAGGACTTCAAAACTTGCCATTTCTGGCATGTAGGTTGCCAGCTCCGAGATTGTTGTTTCACATAGCGATGGGGACTTCAAAAGCAGTAATGCAGATAGAGGAAGAGGAGGAAAATTCTGTGTGAAATAGCGGCTAATGGCAGGCTTATAACGTAGTCTGTATATAAAGATGGACGACATGACAGCTCCCCAAAAGTGAAGCCAAAACATCTGGATTGCCCCCTGGTGGCTGGCTGCAGTATAGGTCATAAAGCCCGTCTCCTCCATGTTAGCAGATGGGACATCATACATTTTTCCCAAAGATGGTTTCTGTCATTTAAGGTAGTTCTTATCACGCTGATGTATGTTCAAGTGTTCATTTTTCTGACAAGTTTGGTTTTAATCAGTAATTTGATGCCATAAAAAGGGGGTGAGACGTCATGATTGGCAGCTGTGAGTTTCTCTCACTGACGAGCTGCGGCCGTGCTCGGCTTGCGATTGTTACGGGTGGGTGACCTCGATACCGCGGCTCCAGCTTCCCGATCACTACTGCGCAGACTCTGGCGACGTCAAAATCTCAGGATGGCAGCTCCCGTATCCAGGATGTTTTGGCTTCACTTCTGTACAGTCTATGGCTTATACGCACAGTGTACATCCTGTGAGTCAGACTAGCAAATTATAGACCTGTTGACAATAAAGCATTACTGAACATAGACCTTAATGTGATAGGTTACCTCTTTCTCCATTTACAGCATTTGTTTTATGACAATAGGGGACGTCCTTGGCTAACTATGAATCTGCAAGCTTTGCAGCATATTGTCCTTCCTTTGAATGTGAAAGGCTGACAAAGGCAATAAGACAACATAGTGAACCTGAACTAGCCTGCATTAAGACACATCTGATGAAGTACTCCATTAACTGTCATTAAAAAAAAAATCACAAATTAGAGTAAGTACAGAAGGAGTATATCCTCTGATGTGTCTTTTGATTGCACTACCCTCATGTATAGCTTTAGCTGAATAAACTCAATCCATCAATAAATCTGTTTTCTTTCCACGTTCCTTGTCTTGGTATGACATGGAAAAGGTGGACTGCATGTCTACTGCACTTCCTGGTGATCAATAAAGACAGGTCCACTTACTCGGACAGTGACCGGAGGAGCCGAACGGTCTCACTCCCCGGGGAGTGGATGGAAAGCTAGCCTGATCCCACTGGGAGCTATAGCTTACTTCCCTTCTCGTCATGCCATGTCTCCTTCAGGGCCTCTGCCTCTGCACCCCCACAAGCCCCGCAGATAAGGCAGAGCCATTTATTCCTGTCACATCGCATAAAAGCAGCCATCAATTAAGGGCCCACTACTGGAGTCCTGACCCCTCTATTACAGAGGGGAGAAGGAGACTGATGAACAACGGGGCTATCTCTGCGTTTCCTCCTTCAGCAGAAAAAAGGATGATTGATTTCCTCTGCTTGGCTATAATGTGTATTGGACATCAGTCAATTAAATATAGTTTACTGCGGGTGGGGATATCCTGTGACGGAGTGGAGGAGAATTGGATTCTGAGGTGGAGGAGACAGATTTTTCCTTTATTATTGAAACCCATTTAGCCTGGAATGAAACTGTAGTCAAACACGGCTAAAAAGCCAACACATAGTCACAGAGCCAAATGAGATAGAGCTGTCAAAGTTAACGCCATAATAACGTGTTAACGCAAATTTGTTTTAATGCCACTAATTTCTTTAACGCATTGGCGCAACTTGTGATTTTTAGTTTGCAGCAGGCTCAGTTTTAAAGCTAGTGAACATACTGGCATCATGTGAAACTAGAAAACCTGAGGAATCCACTGGTACCAACACCGTACTAGCTTGTCGAGAAGGAGGCTAAATAACGCTCCAAACTCATGCAGAATTCTGGACAGGAAAAACTGGCATTGCCATTTTCAAAGGGGCCCCTTGACCTCTGACCTCAAGATATGTGAATGAAAATGGGTTCTATGGGTACCCACGAGTCTCCCCTTTACAGACATGCCCACTTTATGATAATCACATGCAGTTTGGGGCAAGTTACAGTCAAGTCAGCACACTGACACACTGACAGCTGTTGTTGCCATGTTATGATTTGAGCATATTATTTATGCTAAATGCAGTACCTGTGAGGGTTTATGGACAACATTTGTCATTGTTTTGTGCTGTTAATTGATTATATACTTACCATTGCATAAAGCAAGCATATTTGCCCACTACCATGTTGATAAGAGTATTAAATACTTGACAAATCTCCCTTTAAGGTACATTTTGAACAGATACAAAATTTGATTAATTTGCGATTTAACCATGGACAATCATGTGATTAATTGTGATTAAATATTTTAAACGATTGACAGCCCTAGTTTTAAAGTCTGACACATATTCCATTTGTCTAGATTTAACACAAATCCGTCTTCATCAATTAAATATATTATCCGTTGTCTGACTTTGTATCATTATGTTTGCAACTTTTGACCGTTTTGGCCAGGTACTCTCTCCGTTGCAAAAGAGCCTTCCATCCTTTAGGGACTTCTCTGGTTAAATAAATGTCAAACAGAGACAAAGCCTGCACTTCAAAAAACAACTAACTGATCTAACTTGCGTTATGGTTATTTATTATCATCTCCTGTTAAAGAAGACAACAAGAAAGAAGATATTAATTCAGTGCCATCTACTTTACTATTTTTAAAACGTGTATTTGTGAGCTCTTGAAATGGTGAGTGGTGAGCTGAACTCACATGTACAGACTTACCGCTGAGGATCTCACTGTTGCTCGCCCAGAAGTCTGCAGCTTTGGACGGCCTGTTGTAGAACTCATCTCTGTTTGCAGCCAAAATTAGCCTGAGGAGAGGGAGCGAGAGGGGTTTAGTGAGTCTTACTTATTTGCTCTTGATGTGAACCAATGAGGTGGTCTCATTAGTTAACAGATAAACACACTTTGCAGCTTGCAGTTCAGTGTGCCCGCCTGTTTCAACTAAAAACACACAGCAACAATATTTTCTGCTGCATAGTATTTACTTATTGATGTAATGAATGAAACGCAGCGGAGGAAAATTAAACTAAGAGCGTCTGTCTCCACAGTAAATGATCTGTTGAGTGTTTGAGGGTTATTTATTTGTGCTTTAGAACGTGAAAGCTGTGAAACAATCAGAAAATAACTTTTCTTTCTCTCATTCACAGCACCGCCGCCACAGAGCTTCTTCTATACGCTGATCCAAGTTCTCCAAAGTGATGAAGTTCTTTGCATCCTCCTGCAGCTTCAAAATTTCCTTTTCTTTTTCCTTTCATGAATTCTTGCTGCTCTTGTTCGCGCTGAATAGCAGCTTCTACCCGCTGGCACTCAGCTTCCTCCTTTTCCTTCTGGACCCTCAACACCCTGAGTTTGAGCATGCAGAGGTTCTCCGGGCCGTTGAAGGCCATGAGCGCGCGATGCTCCTCCGTCTCTTTTCTAACGTTACCACTCGCCCTCACGATCTGTCTCTCTCTTTTCGCTCTCTCTTTTTCTTTTTAAATGTGTCGAGCCTAACTTTACTTTTAATGTGATCAAACAAAGAAAAATATTCTCCCCTTGTCCTAAAATGGTCCTAAATTTATACTAGAGTACTTCCTTGTTTATGAATGAAGCGGTACACCAGTTGAAGCAGCGGCGCTGTGTGTGTGTTTCACCAATCAGCGACGGGCGTCCCGGCAAACTCCACCCCAAAAGTTCTGGTACTTTGCAGAAAGTACTACGTAAGTACAAAGTTAAACTCATTATCGTGAAAAAATTGTATTAAATACGAAGAAATGGTTTGGTTTAGTATTTTGAGAGAACTCTGAGTCCTTCATACTTGGCATGCCGTATGTGAGGAGGCTCTGAGTGTGTTGAGGATAACATAAGATGGAGACCTTGTAGATGTCAGGAAGAGTTCCACATTGTTTTGTGTCCTCTCTGGTGTTGTGATTATACGTGATTGTGTATGATGTGGGACATACTGTATAACAGTGAGCAAAATAATGTCATTTTCAGGGCTGGGCGATATGGAGAAACACAAATACATAATAGCACACTGACAGCTGTTGTTACCTGTTAGGCTTGAGTTTGCCATGTTATGATTTGAGCATATTTTTTAATGCTAAAAGCAGTACCTGTGAGGGTTTCTGGACAATATTTGTCATAGTTTTGTGTTTTTTAATTGATTTCCAATAATAAATATAACACACATTTGCATAAAGCAAACACATTTGCCCACTCCCATGTTGAGAAGAGTATTAAATACTTGACAAATCTCCCTTTAAGGTACATTTTGAACAGATAAAAAAAATGTGTGATTAATCGTGATTAACTATGGACAATCACGGGATTAATCACAATTGACAGCCTTAGTGTGAATATTTCCCACAGTGTAAACATCATATAGCTTCAGTGGTAGTAGTAGATGAGACTGTCACAGTGTAGAATATGATTATTTTTCTAAACTGCACGTTAAGGGGTTAAAACTATTTCAAATAAGAAAAATGTATTTATCTGTGACAGATCGAGATAAACCATCTCATCTTGCGAAGCTGTCTGCGCCTGCCTCGCGTCAATAACCTCTCCAGGTGTTTTATCCGTTTTTATTGCCTAAGCAAAACACAACCATTTACTGCTACGAAGAACACGAATGAACAGCCTGAACAAGAGTGTGATCTGATATATAATAAATCACCTGGAATGGGACTCTATCGTCTGACACAGGCTGCCTGTCAGTTTAGCGCTGCACTGCTCTTTGACCTGCATTATTATTCAGGGTGTCGGTGAGTAATGGTGTCATTCTATCCGTGGCCATTACCGACTACAAACTGCATTGTGACCTGTATCAAATGCTACACCAGCCATTAGTTTCTACGTGCCTTTACTAGCAGGTCACTACTGTCAACTGTGCAGCTACGAAGTGTAACACCACTTAGTGGCTATATAACCTCACTCAGCTTCTTTTCTCCACTGCTCACACAACAACACACAACCCCTCATCCAGCTCCTCTCACCCATTCAGCTGTTATTACGAAACACAGGAAAACACGACCTTTCACTATTGCACCATGTCATTGTTTCTGAACATGAATTTGCATTTTAGCCTTATAGACATGTGCATTTTATGGTGTAAACATGCAATGCACCAACATATATGCGGCTTTGCCAATAATACTAATTGTTTGCGGTGGAGTGGCCCTCCCTTAAACACCCTCTGGGCAAACGACACAGAACAAAAGGCCACTGAAATGTATTGACCTCTATAATAGCTGCATGTTGCTTCAGAGCTTGGCAACGGTCCCCTTATTAATCTTGGATCTTGTTAAGAGTAAACACATAAACCAAACTGACCTAATAGGGGTCGACCTCTGTGCATCAAGTGCTAATGATAGTCTGTTCCCATGGCACTGTGTGAGCCACCGCTGCTCCAGAAAACAAAGCTAACACTAATGATGCTACAGCAGAGAGAGCATCTGCTATCGGATCCTGAGGGGGGGGAGAAAAAAACCATCACATGCGAGCAGCTCTGATCGCAGTAACAGCCGGCCAGCTGCAACATGTAGGAGGGACGGAGAGAAGCAGAGAGGTATCAAAGCTCTTCGTGAATACTGAACTCTGATTCTATGTCTGTTCTGTAAACACCGTGGTTTGTGGACTCGGCAGCCGTCACTTTAAGGTTTGCTGTGGAATGGTGTACTCAAGTATGTTCACGATTCCCATAGGATCGTTCCGTATCATTTTTGTGAGCCATTGACCTTTTTATCTTGCATTAACGTTATGTTAAATTTCCACTTGATCAACCTTTTGCTCCAATATACAAGTTTTTTGGAAAGCTAGCTGGGATTCTATGAAATTTGCTGTAGATATTTATTGTCCCTGGAGGAACCTATTTTTGGTGACTATGTGACTTTTCCTATTTGTGCTCTAGAGCAGCGTTTCCCAAACTTATTTTCTGGGGACCCACTTTTTAAAAATGACAAACCATTGCGACCCAATGCACAATAGGCCTTGTTTTATAAATCGTGAGAAGAAGAAGAAGTTCCTGACCATTTCTACATCACCTTATATTATCTTGAATAGGTAAACCAGCCATTTCAAAGAGGTACACTTTGATAAATCACAACTTTGTTTTATGCATGTGTTATTGAAAATGTATATTATTTAAATGAGACCAAATAAATGCATTTAGGCAGCGTTTGTTTCAACCTTTTAGGCTTTGGACACTCCATGAGTTTTCCTCATAAGCGAGCGCCTTATGTCAACTTGCTTACAGCACATATCATCAATTTGATCGGCAGATTGCCATGAGTCATACTCCTAAGGGGATACACATTTTTTGCTGTTTGTTTAGTCAATCACTTTGACTCATCTTTATGAGGCTGCTACATTTGCGATGAACATAGCAGCCTCGAAGGACCGCGAGTGAAGCTGCTGATATTTAAATGACATTGACTAGCCTAAAGGAAGTGCTGTAATTACACGTCAAAATCACATTACAATGCCGGTCGGTTGATGCAGCGCTGCTTTTATTCTGAGCAGCTGAAAAAGTTGCCGTGCAGGCTAGAAATTGACTTTCGCAATACAGAAATCTCAGCATGTGGGTAATCATTGAGTCATTTGTGCCGAACATGAGCCCATTTAACCCCCGTCGGTATATTCCTGTCATTTCGTGCTGTGGGAGTGTAATACTTTTTATTAATGGAACTTAAATCTGGCCTTAAAGGATCCCACATCGTGCTCATTTTCAGGTTCATACTTGTATTTTGTGTTTCTACTAGAACATGTTTACATGCTGTAATGTTCAAAAAAACTTTATTTTCCTCAATCTGTCTGCTTGAATATACCTGTATTCAACGTCTGTCTGAAACGCTCCGTTTTAGTACATTTCAACGGAATTGCAACGGAATTGCAACAGAATTGCAACAGAATTGCAACAGAATTGCGTTGCCTGGCAACAGTTTGGGTCCATGTTTACTTCCTGTCAGCTGATGTTATTTACATACACTGCAACCACGAATAAACTGGGACACATTTAGAATGTTTACATTTAAAACCGTGTAATGGACTAAATATTGTATATTTGTGACATCACAAATGGGCAGAAATCCTAACGGCTTGTTTCAAACACACAATTTTTGAACACGGGCTGTGTGTATTTCTCTGTATATTGAGCGCTTCGATACTTTCACAGTATTTATAAAGCACTTAAATCTGCTTTATAATATAAAAGACATGAAAATCTTACTTTTTACAATATTGGACCTTTAAACCCAATTTAGTCTAAGTATGCTGGACATTCCTTTTGATTTACACACCACTGCAGCAAAAGAAAAACTACTTCTGCAACTAGTAGTCTAAATATAGCACTGATGTAAGCATATTAGGACACAGTACGTTTCACCTTTCCCCAGGTTCGGGTCTGAGTCAGTACTCATAGCACACCTCTGCTGTGATCTCCTACGGCGGGGTCAGACTCCCAGAGGGAAGGACAGCGATGGACTATGGCCAGGTAGAGAGTTCACTCTCAAGCTTAGGGGGATTATAATGCGCTGGACTAGACATCCCCCCGTAACTCACACTGACTGCACGTAGAGCACCGGTCTGTGCTGCCCACTGAAAGAAGTTAGCATATATTGCTGGGTAGGGCACATGGAGGTTGCACAAAGATTCATTCAGAGCTTTAAAATGGTAGGTTTGAGCAAAATATGTGCTGTATTTCTATATTATGTATTTGCCATAGATATAAAACAGATGTGACATGTTCTATTGACGTCATTCCAGGATGGAACCATATGGTGGCCATCTTACCTGGCATTTTGAATGGCTAAGATACTACATTAAAATATCTTTTATGTAGAAATCCTAAATAGATTCAATATTATGCCCTATAGGCGGGTAATTACAATAAGTCACTTCCTATTTTGCGTGTTTTTTCCCGGTCAACTGGCATGGGGTTTGTTTTGATGCTGAGAGAAGAGGTTGAAGAACCTTGCTAACTGTAAATGAGGAGTTGTTTTAGTTGATAAAGTAAGTTTTGTTTAGAAAAGCTAATGCCCTCAGCAGAACTCCTGATGGACTCGTCTCAATTGTCTTTCGTTCTCATTGCAAGGTAACATTATCGGCATTACCTTTACGATGATAATGAGGAGAAATTGCGGGGATTTTGCAAAATTGCAAGCCTGACCTTGACCTGCTGAAGAACAAATCTCCTTTCTGCGTCTGGATTCCTTTAACCTCCCTGTTCAACACATGGATTATTTTGTATTTGCTTTACTGAAAGGAAATTCTTGTAAAGGCATGAGGTAAGCTGACAACAATTAATGTTAATATATGATGACTTTTGGGATAGATGTGGCATGCTGGATTCAGCTGCTTCGCAGTTAGGGTAACATTAATAACTTTGTTATAATGTTATCGTTACTAAACGTTTGAGCTGAGTTAGCGCAGCTAACATTAAAACAACGTCTGGCTAGCTAACAGATCAATGCTGTAGAGCTGGCAATCAGCAATAACTTTGACTTAGAACTCAGCTGGTCTGTTGCTTGGTAACAGTAAAGTTAGCTAGTTCACTCATTTTTGTAGTTTTAGTTGATCCATAAATAAAAAATAAATCTCTCATTTACTCTATACTGACGTGTGTAAAGTGATGCCAGTCTCCCTGGTCTCTTTGGTCCCTTTGGTGAAGCAGTTAGGTGCTGAACAGCTGACAACCAGTTGCTGCTCATAGGTGGCAAATGTAAACAATACCCAGGTAAGATGGCAGACGATTATCCCAGTAGTTATGACGTAATGTCGCATCTACTATTTTATATCAGTGGTAAGTACATTAATATAGAGGGCTGTTCAGATCATCTAGTAAAAAATTTGTGCGAGACTGACACCTCCAAAAATCAGATGTCACATTTATATAAAATAGATCAAACTACAGAAAAGAATAGTCTCTTCCCTTAACTCCTTTGTTACTGCTGTTTGTGTGCATTTGCAACTCTCAAAGCTCCAAGTGGCACACTAGACAATCCTGGAAGAAGATGAAATACGGAAAAATTGCAGCATTGTCAGAGTATGACAGCAGTGATGTCAAGACTTGGCACCTGAAAGGTTTTTCACTTTACATTTATTATTTAAAAAAAACGCATCTATATATTCTGTAGCTGCATGTTCCAACACTTCACTGAAGTCATATGATGCAAACGGAGTGAAATATTCAAACCCAGCACTTGTTTTCTTTTTTGTTTTTTTTATAGCTGCATATCATGCATATTTTTATACACACTTCCAAAAAAATACAGCCTGTTGGGTATCTTCTGAAAAACAGCCTCATGACATTGTTTATCAAGATGGACAAACAGTGGGTACTTCTGGATTCTATATAAACAATATAAAAATGTCTATTGTATTTACATTTTTCTATATCTTTTCTATTGCGATATAGCCTAGGCCTATATTTATTTATATTTTTCTCTATAATTTCACTCAAAACTGTTGTGCTCATTTGGCACTCAAGTTCTTAAAATGAGAAAATATTCGTACTCATTTGTCAAGTATTTCATTCACAAAGGACTATACAGATATAGGCTTTATCGTGTGGTTATTTCATATAGACGATTTATTCATTGAATTACCAGCAAACATTCTATATCGTGATATATATTGTTATTGAGATATGAAATTAACCTACGTCATTGTCATGTCAAAGTTTGTTGAAAAGGTCAATTGCTCACCTGTAGGCATTTTTGGATGCAGGCCGGGGGTCAAACTTGAAGAAAATTATACACATGGATGGATGTATTGGGGGATTGATGGCAAAGTTTCACTCAATCCACACCTGCCTTCAAATCTTAGTCATATCTGATGAAGAGAAAAAAAAAAATCAGAAACCAGTAAGCACATGTTTAGTGTTGGTGTATGAGAGCATGGATGAGTGGCAATTGAAAAAAATAATCTCAACATCTGTTGCGAAACAAATGTTGGAAAACCGGTTTGGGTGTGTTTGGAACAAAAAAGTATTTTTGGAACAACAAAGAGTTTGAGATAACAGTAGCTAAAGGTTTTCTTAACTGTGTGTGTCCATAGAGAATATATCTGGAAGAAAAAGACTCTAAGATATCTTTGGAATGAACTCATCACAACACATATAATGTACTATTTAAGATAAGATAAGATATTCCTTCATTAGTCCCTCAGTGGGGAAATGTGCAGTGTACAGCAGCAAAGGAGATAGTGCAAAAAACAAGATGCATCAGCTAACACAGTGAAAAAGAGTTAAACAAGTGTAACAAAATATGAACCATTTAAATAGAAGGAAGTATAAAAATAGGAGCAGTATATACAGTATTGACAATAAACAGACTATTAACAAAATTGCACAAGTGGAAAATGATATTGCACAGTGAGAATGAAATGAAACATGGATTATTTCAATACTTACACAGTGTACTTGGCTGTAGGATAAACAAATGGAGCATCCAGGGTGCATGCTGTGTGTCCTCCTGTGAACATGTTCAGAGTAACAAGTGTTAGTAGTGCATATTATCACAAAGGTTTATTATCTTTATCGTTATTTTAACTGTAATGAGTGCAAAGGTTGCAGTTGAGTAACAGCAGTTCAGAGGCTCATCCATGATTCACTATGTCATTGAATAATGAGCTAGATAGGATAATAACTAGGATCATCTGAAACTACATAGCTGCTAGCAGTTTGTGACTAACCTTAATGATGATTAGACAATTAACATTAACTACATATTAACGGTTACTTTAAGATGAGCTAGCCATATAGCATAGTCTGTTTTGTGTGTGTCTGCTAACAAACAAGTGTTGCCCTGCAGAGCAAACAGTGTTAAAGTAACATTAAATCATGTGACTGCTGCTACCAGCAAACTAGTTTCAGCACAACTTGGTCAGCTCAGCAGTAACTAGCTAACATTAGCATTGTAATTGTCAATAACGTAAAGATGAAAGACCAAGCAAACTTTAGCTGACGTTACCTACCTAACCTCGGTGATGCACAACACATAATAATGCAAATAATATCTGCTAAGCTAATTGTTTACCAGTTGTGTGTGTTGTCGGCTAGTTGTACTCACTGCCCCGTTACACTCGCTGTTGTCAACTAAGAGGAAGCGTTCACACTGAGTCACCTCGATTTGTGCCTCTACAGCAGGCGGGGGTGTTTATTCTCTGTCCGTTGCACTCAATCCCGCCCACCCCGGCGCTACAAATATATAAAACGAGTGCACTTCCAACAAAGCTCTGAAGTTCGCTATGATTGGTCAGTTTGCGGCAACCGCAAGCGAAAAGCAAACAGTAATAATTACTGTTCCGGTTAGTTAAAAAAATAAAAGCATTGATATTATAAACATGCGTTTGCTGCTATTATTCAAAATATGGATTTAGGCTTGGCTTGTTGAGACCAGAGCGAAATTGGAGCACACAGCTTTTTATTTAATAACTTTAATTAGGTACAAGGATCAACCTTTCAATGCATTATGCTCCAAATCAGAGTTGCCTCTGATTACTCTGACTGAAATGTACGTTACATCGACTTCAGCCCCAAGGCTGACGCACAAGAGTCAGTGCTGTGTGATTACAGCATCATCCATTCAGGGCCTACAGGACAACTTAAAAACACCAGTAAATAAACAAACAAACAAACAAATAAATAAATAAATGAATAAATGAATGAATAATCCAATGCTTAACAAAAAAGCATACCACTCTGAAGGTTGTCCATTATCTTAAAATCTAAACTACTTGCTGTTTGCTGA